>JAMKCH010014521.1:0-31076 GCA_023653785.1 Ophioderma brevispina
GAATCGGATTCACATTACAGAAAGAGTGCAGGAATGTTGTTAGGGGTCCGGAGGGAGCGTGCGCATCATTCCAGGGGGTTCTAAAAAAAGGAGGAAAAGAATAGGAGGCTCCATTGAGAAAAATGCAATTTTTCAGGGGCGGCTCTGCCCTGGACCCTCCAGGGCCTTAAAGCAGCCCCCTACGGACCACCTGCCTGTAGGTTTGTATCGTCCCCCCCATGATCGCAATAAGGTGCGGATCCTGGATACGCGCATAAAGTGTATTAAAAACTTTTTTTTAACAACTAGGGGCAAGAGCTTTGATGTCAAAAGTAAAAGTGTATATAAGTTTTTGTTTGTATGTTTGTTTGTTCTGAATATCAGATTGGACTGAAATAACTTTTAAATTAAGAGCTTATTAGTCCGGCTTTAAAGGCATTTACCATGCATACTTGTCTTATTTGTAAACAGCTCTTGCCCCCATGGTTAATTTTTGGAACCCTCTGCTAGTTGAGATACAAAAGCGAAAATGGGAATGCATTAGAAATGTGTGTTTGAAACAATAGCACAATAGTAGTGTGTGTAAAGCCATCATTTCAGAACATGTAGGCTTGTTGCAAAAGATAGGGATCAAATAATATTCCCTTTAATCTTGCATGTTTGCATTTCATAAATTTTAATTAAAAAGACGAGGTGTTTTAAACAATAATGGATACGTTGAAAGATATTTATATGGAAGTTTCTTCATTGAGCATTAATCAGGGCGCACGCGAGGCAGTCGATCCAGAGGGGGCAAAATTCTAAGTTTGTACAGCAGGGGAGGCAAAATTTGTAAGTCGTCCCAGGCTTTGCTCCAAATTAAGTCTTAAAGTAGCACACAAAAGCAGGAGATTACTTAATTTGCCCAAATTTAGGCTTGAAATTGGTAAAAATCCCCTGAAGAAGAGGGAGAAACGCATATTTTGGTCCATTGTCCCACACTTTTATTTTGAGCCAGAGGGGGCAACTTGCCCCGTCCCCCGGTCGAATGCTCAATGAGCATAATTTAGTATGTGATTGTTTTGATGGTTGCTTTTGAGAATAATGAAGAGAATCATCATGGTGATTTGGATTACTCATTAGAGGATAACGTCTTTAAAGTGAAGAATGATATCTAAAACTTTGATTTAAGGTCAATTCAATAGCCATAGATAAATTTGAGTCAATTAATATCAGTTCTGTTATCTACTGTAGATAGCAGAAAATATTCAGTATGAAAACTTACGTCAATAATTTATGCATTGAAACCTATACATCGCAAAATTGTAAGGCATGTGTAGTTAGTTTACTTCAAAGCAGAATGTTAAGATATCAGCAATAAATTAGTGGGATTTTGAGTTTGTTCTGACAATTAAAAAGCCAGAATTTTTTGGATTTCATGTGATCTTACGTTATTGGATTAAAACAACAAAGGAATAAACATTGATAAAGTCCAGATTCAAGAACATACAAAATTATATGAAATAGTACTTAATGCACTATAAAAAGGGAAAAGCAGATTCAAATGCACACTTACAATACACACACAAACCCTCACATGCGTACACCATGCATGCAAGAAACACACACAACACATACAGGAAAACCCACTTACACAACATCATACACCTTGAATGCATACATCACATCAGCACACAAACATTTACATACACACCATCCACAAGTAGGGAACGAACTGCCCGCCTTTAAAAGAAAATGGGCCAAATTACAAAATTTTGAATTATTTTTTAACAGACTTATGAAAGTTTTTCTTCAGCATTGTAGTTTTAATTGGTTTATTTTGTGATATTTTCCCTAGATATGTGTGGCCTTGTTGATGCATGTAATTTATTCATTAGAAGGATAGGATTTTGAAAGTGGCATATGCCACGTGTGGAGCAACAGTTTAATTAAATCGCTTTCACCTCCATGCAATGCATTCTTAGGCTATTTTCCTGTTGGGGTAGGGTTACAGTGTGGATGTAATACGATAATGTTCCGTTTGAATTACAATTGTAAGGTGAGGCTGAACTGGATGTGCTTTGTTTGTGCATTGTATTAAAGAAACCTTTGGGAAAATTGGCTAATGGGCAAAAGATGATTAGCTTGCTGTCAGCTTGGAGCTAAAAAAAAACAAAAAAAAATGACCCTTGGCATTATACAGGATGAGACACTCCAATAGACAAGGTATGTCCAACTGTACAATTAGATATCAGTGTATGATTATATGAAACTTAGCTGTTTTGTTTTGTTCAACATTCTTGTTATTGCCTTTATAAATGCAATCTGATCTGGTTCATTGAGGCCAATGTCAGAAATTAAAGGTTTATTGCTGCAACAAGAGATTCCAAATATCAGGGTGTCCCTAAAAAATTGAAAGGGATGATTGGACCCTGATGTAAAACTTTCCATCACAAATATCCCCATCTGAAAAGGATAAGCCAAGAAACTGTTTCTTCGGTAGAAAATTGTGGAAATTTCTAATTTTCGTATAGGAGGGCAAGATGAAATTCAGCTATGTTTTACATTGAAATATACGCAAATCAAAATCGCCTTTTTCTATCTTTTAAGGCTTTCGAATGAAATACAAGGCGGAGAACTCAAGTGAGCACGACACTACTCTATAGAATTACTATTATGACACAATATTTGGGTGCTCAAATCTCTTGTGGCACCTTTTAAAAAGGTATTGTGAAATTAATTTATCTTCGTGTATATTATGAAGAAAGAAATAAATTGTACTCTCTTAAATGAAAGAGTGAAAATCAATCTGAATTTCGGAGAGTAATTTTAAATTAACTCAATCGAGTGGCTCTTTTAGCTCTGACTAAGAAGCGAGAAAGAAATGCAAGGCCTGACACCTTAACACGAGGGTTAACCGAGCTCACTATGTACGAGGGCTCAAAATGCGACTTTCCTCGGAGTGAAGCCTACTCTGAACTCTTATCGAGAGGCTTTTAGCTCTAAAAGAGTGAGGACATACTCTTTTTCGGAGGTGAACTAATAGGCATCAGAACCGCTGCAAATCGTGTGATTATTCTCGAACAACTTGGCGGACGAGTTAGGCGGGACCGTCAGCAAATGGTTGACTGAAGTTGAAATTAGTGAAGAAATCTCAGATATCTTCACGGGGGAGTATTTGTATGTGTCGCGTCACAATTCATAGCATTTTACAGACCGTGTGGAGAAGCATAAAGTCATTTACGGTAAGATCATCGTTAAATATGGTAGTCTGGCCAGGCTAGCAGGCCCTGCGATGTCGAAACGGCACAACCATGCATTTGTCAGGGGCATGCATGCCATGATCATGCAAGTCATGCATGCCAAAATCGTGCATGTCACACTGATCATGCGTCAATGATGCGCCATAATATTAAGGGTTGGTACATTATGACCCCACTTTGCCGGACACGACTCAGAATCCAAGGCGGCCTTTACGGGATAAAGTGCACTTGATTGTTTATGTCCGTTTAAAGGCTGCTAAATTCTACCCACCCATTCATTCATGTCACGATGCTAAGAATGTGACTACAGAATACAATATACTCACAAACACAACAAATTCACAAAGATCACAACTCCAAAAAGAGTGAATTGGCTAGTTCACACTTTCCCCCAGCCGCTCTAAAAAGAAGACTAGTTCACTCTAAAAAGGAGGTGATCACTTCACTCTTGCTTAGAGTTTTTTTTTCACTTTATTTAGAGTGGATCTCATTCTAAAAGATCGTTCCACTCAGTTGGCTCTTTTTTGGAGTGAGAGTTCACTCTTTTAGAAGTGGTTTTCCATTTTCTTTCGTTTAAGAGAGTAATGATTTGTTTGATTATATCATTGGCCTAATTACAATTGGTGTGTATATGTGCTCAATAATTGGTCACAAAGTGGACTAAATGTGTGAGATGAATTGAAGACTAGGTGGAATTGAGTTTTATTTACTCGCCAAATGGGGGCAAAGGGCAAAATGCCTCTTTGAAAAAAATTGCGGTATAAAATAGGGAAATTTGTAGGAAAAAATCTTGCCAAATCAGCCATTTTGGGTCTATTTATCCTTGATCAGATTGCTCAATTCTGAGGAGGGTCACTTGGTGGGTCTTTTCTCCTTTCTCGCAAAAGAGTGACAGCTCAGAAAATGTCACACAGTAAAGTTCATATGGGCGAAAGAACTTTGATTAGTCTGACAATGGCTCATTTGTTACGATTGATCATATCACAGTACTGGTCATTATCATGTTGGCATATAATTTGGAGAGGTTGACTCAATTGTTATGATTTGCTTCATCCTGAGAAGTAATCGAAGAAACCACATTTATGAAATTAACGGTGTAGGTAATTGAGGTGATGGCGATGTGTGGTTGGAAATATTTGACGGTACAGCGCCGGGAGCTCCGCGGGTTTCCATCGTACTTGCTGGGCATTGGAGCCCTTAGTATCGTGAGTTGGCGGCAAGTGCGTGATGTGATATATGGCGGTTGGGCTACTGTGTAGTGGGGTTCGGGGAGTAGACATATAAGTACAACTATTGTACCGCCATCCGGTGGGATGCATATTTGGTTGTCTTGTCTCAAGTCTTGCACTAGCGTATTGCAGGATGGTCTTATGGGAATTTTCCTGGACGTGTGCATGTCGCGGTCATTAAGGTTAGCGAACACGTAGTTTTGGGTGAGTATTGGCCGTGATTGCGGTTGGTAGTTATGAGGTTATTGGCGGTTGGTCTTGTTTGGGCTGACTACCTTGACAAACAGCAGTAGCACTGCCCTTCCTTTTTACATCATCAACTGTTGGTTTGGTTCACATGATTTTCAAGGGTTTCCTCGAATTTGTTAAATGGGAATGCACTATCCAGTATGCGCCGAGGGGTGCAGTGTATAAAGGGGGACTATGACTGTGGTTGTGTCGACGAGGAAGTGACGTGAGTAACGTCAAATTAGATGGCCACAGTTGAGTGGCACTGGGCCCCCCCCACCCCCACCGCGGACATGTCCACAAATGTAAATTTTTATTCTATTTTGCAAGAGGGGTCCCTGATACCAAATACTAACTATAAGGAACGATGCTTGGAGCTAAAGATCATCCCTTACCCTTTGAGATGAGTTAGCCCGCAAGTACCTTGATGACATAGCTTATAGGTAACAATATGTGAAAGGGTGTTGGAGGCTAAAATTCCAGTAAGGGAGTCTCAAAAAATCTATTGAGCCTGAACAAGTAGTTGAAAGGACTGATAACATGTGACATTTTCATTTCACTCTATGTGTGTGTGATATCCATGGCATTGCAAAATTAAAGGTTCTGGTTTGTATCTCTTAATTTTAGGCATTTTTCAAATTCGGAGCTCATAGCATTGTAATGTATTGTATAAGGTGTGGATTGTATCTTGGTTGGGGATTTCTATAGCTAGTACATATACTTGAGGACAAATGGCAAATTAATTAGTTTTATGGTAGAACCTTAGATAATATCTTGAGATATTTGGAGTGTCAACAACTTTAATGTAAACACTGAAAATTGAGGTGGGAATGTAATATCCAGAGATCGATAGGTTTTTTGAATTCACATCAGGGCCTTATTATTAAATAGTTGACCTTTAGATAACCACATGCAAAATAAATATTTTCTCACAGTGTACAATTACTGCATTTGCATGCACACCCCCCCCCACATCATCATAATCATCATTCCTTAGGCTGCGGCGAAGGCGATTACAAGATTTCTCATGCACATCGATCTTTGGCAAAAAGTTCGGCTTATCTGCCTCAGCTTGTATCATGCCTTGTGTATGCATCCTAGCACACGTTGGAGTAGGCTAATAGAGGTGGCGGTGGACGTCCAGGTCTCCGTTTGCCATGAGGTGGGTGTATGTAGAGAGCGATCTTCTAGCAGGCTCTTCCTCTGCCAGACGAAGGATGTGTCCAAAAAAACTCAGCTGGCGATGTCGTACAAGGTGGATAAGAGGCTCAGTGTTAGCCATTGATATAAGATGAGTGTTTGAGAACACGGTCTTTCCGTTTAATGTCCAGCATAATCCTATACCAAGAGGGAGCAAATGCGTTGATTTTGCGTCCATGTCTTGTGATAGCACCAGGATTCACAGCCATAGAGTAGGATGGTCACACAGGTAGTGTTGAATAAACTGATTTGCAGTGATGGATAATGGGGGTTTTTTTTTTGTTCTAGCTTCGAGCTTCAGAATGCACTCCATGCTAATGCATTGCGTCTTTTTAGGTCGCTGGCAGCAGATGCCATTTGGAGCCCAGATATTTGAAATCTGTCATCATGGTTGATTGAGTCACATAGACTTGAAGTGTTGGATGAGGGTGATGACAATTTGCAGGCATGTACTCTGTCTTGGATACGATTATTATTGAAAGCCAAGTTTTCTGTGCCACTGAAGTATTGGTCAGCTGGGTCTGTTGCCCTCGGAAGAGTGGATTCCAGCAGGGCCATATCATCAGAAAATCCAAGTCATCAATACTTTGGCTGGGTATGTCTGGAGCGGCGAGGGTTTTGTTATTACAAGTCCAGAGTCACAATTATGATGTGCCTTCTGCAGTAGAAAGAAAAATGTCCAGTATTCTGTGAACCATGGATTCTATGAGAAACCATATAGTACACTAGAAAAATTACTCTAGGGTACTCATCTTAACAACGAAAGAGTGAAAATAACCACTCTAAAGAGTGAAATCTCACTCCAAAAAGAGCCAGCTGCAGTGAGGGACGCAGCTTTTAGAGTGAGATCCAATCAAAATAAAGACGTGAACAAAATAACTCTAGGAAAGAGTGAAGTGAACTGATAACTCCTTTTTAGAGTGAAACTAGTCACTTTAAGATGTTGTGATCTTTATATGACATTTGTTGTTTGGTGAGTATTTAAAATTGTATATGTAGGTATATTCTCGCATCGTGACATGAATAATATTGTGGCGCATAATTGGCCTGATTCAGTGGACAGTGAGACAGGGCATGAGGGTGGCATGCATGACGTGTATGAGTACGGTTGCATGCCAGGACATGCATGATGTTGCGTTTAGTACTGTGTAACACTAGCCTGGCCGGGAGCCTGGCGCAGACTACCGTATGTACGAGTGATCATACAGTAAATAACATTTAATGCTTATCCACACTGTGTCTGTAAGTGCTTATGGAACTGGACCGACACATAACAATATACTCACCCGTGAAGATATCTATGATTCTTCACTAATTTGAACTTTTCGTTAAACCGTTTGCTGACGGTCTCACTCGTCCGCCATGTTGTTAGTCGAGAATAATCACGCGATTTGCGACGTTTCTGATTAGTTCACTCCGAAAAAATGAGTGAGAATTTTCTCACTCATTTAGAGCTAAAAACCGGTTCGATAAGAGTTCAGGGGCTTCACTCCGAAGAGAGTGGCATTTGACCACTCGGAAAGAGAGTGAGCTCTGTAAAACGCGGTGAGTGTCGGTGGCATTTTCTCGCTCTGAGAGCTAAAAGCCAATCGATTAGAGTATTAGAGTTAATTAAAATTATACTCGAAAGTTCAGAGTTTTTTTTTTTTTTTGATTTTTCACTCTTTCATTTTACGAGAGTAAGAACATTTTATTGCCTTGGAATTGATGGCAGAAGGTTTGCACTTGAGGAAAGGTGAACAAATCGTTCAGGTACGTAAAGACACTGAACATTGAAAAAATGTGCACCTCAAGATTGTTCCAAATTGATATTTTTGCATGGTGTAAAGCTTTTATTGATACATAGCATTCATCTTGGAACTGATTAAGCCCCAATCAGTGCCCCTTGGGGAAACAGACCAATTTTATAATAAAATGACTCCGGATTCTTAATTCAGCAGCTGATGAAATGAATGACATTCAACTTAGGAAACCACAGGAGTGCCTTCCCAATCATATACCCCTTATTTGAACAGTCTGTGGACCTGGGGGCTTTAAAATCAATGAGTACAAGTCTATCATTTTCATGTAATAGACACATTTGTTGATTAAGTTACAGCAAAGTTAGCCTACAATTTTACCTGGGTATCTCCGGCCTCTTATTAATGCCCCTATCTGTTTTTGGGTTATGTTATTTTATGTGTAAATATATCTGGTTATTCCAAGACCTAGGACTATCGTTTTGCAAGCAATTGAAAGAAAATTCATTTTTGTGAAAATGTTGCCAGTTGCCCCTTTAAATGGGAATTTTATTTGGGTGAATAAGTGCCAACATGATTTTTCATTATAGTTTAAAGTAATCCATTTCAACTCTGTTACACTGTTTTTAAAAAATCCTGTAAAAAACAGGGATTGTAATGGCAGCTTGGGACTCCACACGTGAAGAACGTAACACTAATTGTGCCATTTTTAAAAATACAAAACCATTGCAGGAACGTAAAATAACAGAGAAAATCTCAGCTTCAATGTTTATTTTGGTTTTTGACTTGTTTAAACAATATAAGAATTAAAAACGTTATTACAATCCTTTGACCAAATTTTCACATTGTAGGTAGCATCATACAACGTTGTAATTTACGTTACCACATGCGTTTGTAAAAAAAAGTTATTTCAGGCAAAAAATTTTGAGGGAAAAAAGGCAATAAAACAAAGGGAAAACGTGAAGAAATAAGATTTTAAACCAGTTTATACACTTTGTTTTATGTACACATTCTAATGTCACCAATCATCATAGGAAATAATTAATACATGTACCTTTACTAGATTCGAAAACCAGGGGCCTTAAGATTACAAGTCATAAACCTTATCCACTACACTACATGACTTTACTGATAGCAGATGCTAAAATTAAAATATATATGTCTGGTGTAAACTTTTTTTCAAATTAACTAAAAGGAGTGAAAAGGTTTTTAAACTCTTTTAAAAATGTTTTTTATATTTTTAAGATTTTGGCATTTTTTTTAATGGACGTTACTTACGACGTTATTTTTAACACATTTTATAGGTTAAAACGGATTTTCATAGTCATATCTTACATTAAAAAACAAGTAGGTTACAAAAGAATGTAATAAGAATATTAAGGAAAACATAACATAATAACGGTCAGCGTTAAAATACTATCTTTTTACAAAAATGGGTATATATTTTCTAGCCTCGGTTATTTACATTGTCTGCTTCCAAATTTTATTTTTGTTAGGCATAGGTAATAAAGCGTGAGATTATTGGAGTTTACCGTAGTTAAAAGTAAAGTATGGTAATTAGGAAAAACTTTTTTAACAGTGTAGGGATAAATACTTACAATCTGAATTGGCCCCCGCCAACTTTTGTTGGCGAAGCGCAGGGACTATAGGAAATTGCTCTTAGTAGTCCGTGTGTGTGGTGTGTGTCCCACGCGATATCTTGGATCTAAGCAAGTGTGGGGGTCCATCTTCGAAATAGATGTCATCCTCAAGTAGAGTTGGCCTGGATCCGAAAGGGGTCATGTGTCATGGAGTCAAGGTCAAAATATGAGTCAAAAATAGGTTTTAAAATTGTTACAACCTTGTAAACACGAATCTTTTATCTGAGTAAGTATGGTGCCCATCTTCGCACCATAGATGTCAATCAAGTAGGCGGTGGATAGTTCGGAGATGGGTCATGTGGCTTGGGTCAAAGGTCAAATGCGGTCAAAAATGGGTTAAATTGCTTTTAAACCTTGTCATTGTGGTAGGATGATTACTTGGTGGCTGAGGTCCATCATTTGATGCCAAATTTTGAGGTCATTTCAAGGTCATGTGTGGTCATTCAGGTCAAATCACTAAACAAGTGGTAGATGATGAACCTTGTGGGTTCCATTTAAACATTCAGTGCCAAAAATTTTGAAGGTCATTTCAGTCATGCGGGGTCATCCAAGGTCAATCACTTAACATGGTTTGTATGGCCATGAAACCTGGTTGGTTATAGTCAGCAATGTCATTTCCAGATCATCTGAGGTCATCTGAGGTCAAATCCTGCATGGTTGTATGGTCAATGGAAACTTGGTGGGTGTGGTCAACATTCAGTGCGGAAATTTTGAAGGTCATTTCAGGTCATGTGGGATCAATCCATGGTTTGTATCATGGGTGTAGTAGCATTGATACCACAATTTTTCAAGGTCATTTCACGGTCATCTGGGTCATCCAATGTCCAAGAAGGTCAAATCACTACAAATAGCTTGTAGGTCTGAACTTTGTGGTGGTGGTCCAACATTTAGTGCGTAACTTTGAGGTCATTTTAAGGTCATTCATGGGGGTCATCCATGCCCCTCACTACAAATGGTTCTAGTCCTTAAACCTGGGGAGTATGCCACCTTTGGATAAAAAAAATTTTCCACATCATGTCAGGTCATCAGGTCAAATCAATGTAAGTGTCAAATCAAATGTTGCTGGTTATAAACTTATAGGTGTGGTCACAGACAGAAATGAAAGTTGGGAACTTAATTTCCGATGGCAATGTGGGTCACCCAAGGTCAATTAACTACCCTAATGGTTGCACGGCCATGAAACTTGGTATCAATTATGTTGAACTACAACCACATTTTTCTAAGTCATTTGGGTCATCTAAGGTTTTGCAACAGCTTGGCAGGAACCTCAGAAGTTTGAGAACCACTTATTTCACCACAATCTTCCCTGTGATCCTAAAGTTATGTACTTTCGCTCCTTTTACTACCGCTCGGGGCGGTGGACCCTTGTGGTTCGAGAACCGGCCGTGTCATCAAGTATCAGTATAAATCAGACTTTTGATGCTCAAGAAAGATGCAGATGATGTATTAAAGATATTATTGCTCCGTTTTATGCATGAAGCATTACTATTGATACCCAAGAAATGGATGTTGTTATGCTCTTGCAGTATTAGATGTATTTGGATTTAGACATACCAGTCAAGTTGTGCACAGTACTTGAAATATTATGTGCATGTGTGTCTGCTTGAGTTATCATGAGAATGAGCTTATACTTGAAAGATTAACAAGATATTCCCAGCATAGTGATACCTGTCCTATAATGAATAACCAAAAAATCCTCATGTAAGGATAAACATAGAAACAAGAACTCATCAAGATGGTTTCTTGATGTGTTGATGCCTGACATTTGAGCTGTGTAAACATTAATTCCTGGTTCTATAATGGAGTTCATTCAACATTGGTGTTTCTATGCATGACTGGAGATGTTGAAAACAAATAATCAAATTGGGTGGGTGGTGTCTTGATAGTATGGCCTTTGGCTCATTTTTCACACTTTAAAATAAAATTGCTTGTTTTATAGTCAAATTGGAACCTGTACATGTTCTTACTTCTACAGTGGGCATTCTCGTCACGTTTGTGACCAGAAACCGGGTGATTTTGACATTCAACCCAATGGTTTTGTCAGCATAAAAAATTGTTATTCCTTTTACATTTTAATAACCTAGAGTCTAAGCCTAACCAACAATAATGGATCCACTTTCACTTATTGGTTATTTAGTCATGGGGGCAAATTATAAAGTTCGGTAACGTTTGTGACCATCAGTAGTCACACAGTTGACCAAACTTTGGAGGGCAACCATGACAAAATAAACAGTTACCAAAAGTGGAAACATAATTTTGGTTAGTTTGGACTCAAGGTTTAATAATTAAAAAGTAATAACAGATTGGTTACGTTGACAAAACACATGGACTGAATAGATAAAAAACTCACGTTTTGGTCACAACGGGACCGAAGAAATGGCCCAGGTTATGCAATTCTCCATTACATTAAACTGAATGATTTTGCAAGTAGATTCGCATGTAGTTGTTGATATTGTTGATATATAAAAAATAGTTTTTTTAAAGTGCTGTTCTGACGTTTTGGACCCCCCCCCCGAATTACCCGGAAGTGTACTGTATTAATTTTGATATTAAGACACGAGGCTGTATTTTCTCAATGTCCTCCTGAAATTTTAGCTTTTTTTAAATTTTGGACTGAAATAGCCTTTGATATGAAACAAACTTTTACCGGACAATCAACAATATTTTTAAAGGGTCTAGTGTTTGGCCACGGGCACCGCGCCTCCATTGCGATACACACACCAAAGAATCCTCAAACCACCAAAAAAGCGAGGCACAACGTGCTTAAGTATTGAATCTGGACTTGTTCTTATCTTGTCTTGAGACCCCCCTCCCCGACTTACCCGGAGGAAGTAGTATTAATTTTATATAAGACGAAGGCGTATTTTTTCATGGCCTCCTGAAATTTTAGCCTTCAAGGCTTTTTCTTTCCCAAGATGGCATGAACCCCAAAAACTTTTACCGGACAATCTAAACAATATTTATGAAGGAGTCCAGGTTTGCCACCGGGAACCGCTCCTCCATTGCGATACACACACCAAAGAATCCTCAAACCACCAACAAAGCGAGCAACAACGTGCTAATACGACGTCACACCATGATAATGCTTGTAGTGTGATCTATTCCAACCAATTACTGCAAGAGGTTGGTGCCATGTACAATCAGGGTAAACACGAAAGAACAATGTGCTGTGACAAGAGGTTCTGATAGCTTCATGTTGAAGTAAATGAGAAATCGGGAATATCGGAACTAGACAAAAGGTTATAATGGAACGATGTCATGGATGGGAACTGTTTTGAAAGGAAGTGTGGTTTTGCCTTGAGCATCTTAAGGACGTCAATAGCACTAAAGACGACGGTCAGAACTAAACCAATGACTTTTTCGCTAATATGGACTTTGATTTAGGCCAACACAAATTGCTACTAAGTGTCTACCAAATTATGAGAAGAATGAAAGTAATGAGAATTTTAGCCAAGGTTAATTATATTAGCAGTGGCGTGCTTTTTAATATGATTAACCAATGTTGTTAAAGAGAGTTGTTGTGGATGGATCCCTAAAACTGCTGTTTAAAGTTATCATCAATATATTGCACAGTGAATAGGGACATTGCACTATGTATTATTACCCTAAAACTACAACTTTGTTTCCCATGATACGTGGTGGTCAGTGTATGTATGTGCCCGGCTCCATACCAAGCAGAGAAACACAGTAGATAAAATTGGAACAAGCATCTTAACTTAACATTTGAGCACAATCCAGAAAACCTGTGCTAGCTCTACTAGTGTCAGTAGAGAAAAGAATTACATTGGTTCCCCAAACATATACAGTGTGGTGAATATCTGCACATGTGATAATATATTATATTTACAAATAAGATATTTCAGAAAGGTGAATGGTTGTTGTCAAAATGTGCATGAACTTGTTGCTGATATATGTTACAGATATGATCACAAAAAAATCATCATCCACTTTAATCGAACTCTTTGTTTTTTGGTTGTCAAATAAGGTTGATAAAAGTAAATTTAGAAATAAAGGTATGATTTTGGTAACCGGTACTCTCTTTACGTCGAATTGAACCCAAGGCGGATACCATTATTTTAAGTGGGAGAACGAGGGCGGAGGCCGAGTTCTTCCACGCAAACTAATGGTGTCACCGGGTTCAATTTTCGTAAGAGAGTTACCGGTTTCCCAAAATCTACCTTATTCTCATTCTTAACAGCTTTTCATTTAAGGTATCTTAACCCAATCTCGCGATGCTTTTTACGGCTTAAATACGAAAAGAAAGGACTGCCATCACCCAGTGACAACAATCGAACAACCCAATGAACACAACGATCATACGCAACGAGAAGCCAATGTTGGCAGGAGTGCGCGAAAGTAACAAAACGCGGCATGACGCGAGCCTTCAACCTAAAAATAACTTCCAATTTACGCAGCGACGTACTACCTGGGTTCAATTAATCAAATTGAAATCGGGCATCAGCCAGTTGAAATTGCGTACATTTTCCACAGAGCCTTCACAGCTGTTTAAGAATATGGCATAATGCACTCATGATTTACTATGAGATTTTAATGTACATAGTAGTACTTTTTATCAAAGAAGCACAAGTAAATATTAAGGTTATATTTTAAAGGGGCCATTTTCGTGATCACGCATCGTCCCCCGACTTACCTAAAAATATTCAGATTTTTATTCATCTGAAACGTTACAGCCTTAGTCATCCACTTGCTGCCCAATTTTCGTGCAAATTCGGTCGCATATGTAAGAATCACCAATTTTGTATTTTTGTCCGTAATACGGACAGAAATTACAGCACAGTAGCTATGGGACCGTGGGAAACGAGCAATTAAGCAAACACAAAACCGCCCAAAGATCGGGATGAGCTTCAAATTTTGAGAATAAGCTTTTCTCAAGGAATCTAGTGATCAATAATAAAACAGAAGGTGCTGAATGAAATCATGAAAATGCACTTTAATATACAGTAATAGCAAAACTTAAGTAAAGCTGATGGACTGAAAGTAATGGATGAGGACTAACAATTTAAATAAAAAAACACTAACACCAAACCAACTATCAAATCCCAAACATTCACAGCTATTTAAATTGTAATTCATAGCTTATCTGCAGTGACTGCGTGGTTAACGCCAAATAAGTTGTGATCACACTAAAATTGACTGATTTTTTACTTTGATGTGGAGAGTCGGGTGTGAGGAGTGTTCATTCAGCGCAGTATTGAAATAGATAACAAACATGCAAGAATCTATTGCATTGTATTGATCATGTCACAAGAAGATTTGTTGATACCCTGACACGTTCAATTGTGTGTATTTTGTAAAAGTGGAAATTGCCTTGTGGTGGCCAACATGATTGAATGTAAATAGTCAAGACCCTTAGTAATAACAACTAGGAAACCATTAGTGTTAGCTGTGTTTGTTGAACTATATTTCAATTCTTGAAAGCTGTTTAAACTATAGTCTAGCTCTTTCATTGGGATATTTTAGCTTCAAGCTTGATAATATTCAAACATCACATTCATTAAAAGTAAATCCCTTTTGTTTTTTGTTTTTTTTAAGCAATTTGTCCTAACATTGAAACTTAAGATTTTATATAATTTTGCTTGTGAAGCAGTTAGGCATATATAACCACGGATGTTGGGTCTGTTGGGTGAGGTGGAAATATTTCAACACTGATGCGTTTGAAAGTATTTGTTGCACACATATAGTTACAGAGTACTCGCCATATATACAAGTATAGTGACAAAAATGTGTGGTTCTTATGAGGTTAGTCATTATAAACCGGCTCCCCAAATTTGAGGATTTTGGGAGGAAGCAGTTCAAAAATCTAAAGCAAGGGTGCGCCCGCAGGCGGCCTGTGCCCATCTCTCTGTCATTGGCGTTGGGCCAGAATCCCCACAGTATAATGTTGCTGTGGGGGGGTCGCCACTCCTCCTGCACAGACAAGTCTGTTTTGCATTCCCAGCATATGATGGTACCATTTATATCATGTGTTGGAGAGAGGCAAGTAAGGAAAAAGGTTAAAGTTGCCTTGCCCAAGTTCACAGCACATTGGCGACAGTGGGCTCGAACCCACAACCTTATGCTTATGAGGCAAGCGCTGATCCCGGCACCACATGTGCCCTCTTCAATCAATGTCATTGTTATTTGTATTAATTACTCACCAATGATTAAATCGCTGCTTGTTGCCTAACAATTTAACTGAAAAACAAAATTTGAATGTCTGAAGAAAACATGTTTTTCTACATTTACCAAACTATACTGTGTAGGTGTTCATCTTTTCTCCATAGATAAATCTTCTGAAGCCCAAGTTTTGAGTGTAAAATGGGTCCGGTGTCCATAGGTCCAATGAAAAGGTCAAATTGGTCTATTTAAGCTGCTTTCTTGGCACTATAACCACAATTATATACATGGATAGCATTCATCTACCATTATAAAGTGCACTTTGGGAAAATCTAGGGCCAAGTTCGGGGAAGATGGGTTTTGTATCTTAGGTCAAAGGTCAAATATTAAATTTTCTTCTAAAATATCTCCAAACAAAAATGCTATCTGGGTCTATGAGAGTTCAGTGTTGGCAATACTTGTGCCAAGGAATGTGGCCCTGTGAGGTGAGCCAGAGTCAAGTGCATATGTGCTTTTGTTGTTTTCTGGCAAGCTTCACATATTTGATTACAATACTAAATATCTACTTCACCAATAAATAATCATTTCTTATGCTTTAATATTTTAAAATGAATTGGGTCTTTAGAATTCATCCGTTGAGTGTAACTTCCATAAATTTGGAAAGCTTAAAGGGATTTACCCCCTTATTCTTCACCTCAACTTCACCACTCAATTCCATCAAATCTGAGATTGGTGATGCTCATAGAAGTTTGTATTTTTCTCATTCCCTCTTACCCATTACGCTCCCATAGCATTCTAGTGCTGGGACACACTCCACCTATTCCATATTCGCATTGCTAATTGGCCGGCTATTCTTAGACATGCTACGTCATGGGACTCCCTAGCAGCCAAACGCTGTGTTAAAGGCTCTGCGATTAGGAATGGAATGAAAAAACGGTTCGCGGTACCTTGGATATCCCGAAATCAACGAATCAGGTGGTCAATCTGATGTTAGAAATGGGTTCCTGACTAAAAAAAACCCCTTAGCTCACTACTTTTTGTAAGCCTGACGTGTGGCATGACTTGACAGCAGCAATCGAGAATTGAGCCAGCTGATAAGAGCTGATAAGGTAAGAAAAATGCTTGTATGGATCGTATTTTTCACGTTTTTTCGTCCTTATATAAACCTATATACCTAAATAAACCTATATTATAAACTAGTCAGCTAACTAGACAATTTAGTTAGGAATATTTTGGTGCGTAAATCGTTACGATAGGCCAAGTATTTTGCGCAATCTCCAGTGTACCGCAATGTACAAAAATCCGAATCAACGCTATATCTGACACTGTGTGTACGTGGAGTTTCCCACGCTTAGCCGATTATGATGTGGTTGATAACTCCCTAGCGCAGTGAAGATTTGCCAAGATTGAACAATGGCCGGCGCTGTGTGCCAAGACGACACGTAAATGGTGTGTCTGTAAAATATGTTGGCTGAATTCTTTTCCATTATGATGTTACAAGCTAAAATATGGGATGTATGGTTACTGGGCATTATTTATACAGTAACCTACAGGCTATTGTAATACCTGTATATGCAATTACCACTCACATTAAAATGGTATTTCAGATTCAAACATGGGTGCTGCAGAAGTCCATGGTTTGAGAACCAACTTGTTAGCTCTAACATTAAAACAAATTGAAGTATTGGCATAAAGTTTATTTTGTTTTAAATGATTGCAATGTTATCTACTGAAGATAGCATAATGATTAAATCAAAAGAAGTTGCTCTTTGTAATTAGTAGGGGATCCATAGGTGACATATTTGAGGGAACCCTACTCAAGATACACTAAAAGGTTTGAGAAATAATTTTTTTCAGACAATTCGAGGGTGCTGATTCCGAATATGTACCATGCAAAATTGCCAAGTTGGTGGAAAGTGGATTTTAAAGGTGAATTACCCTATTTTCCTTATATTTTTGAACTATAGTATTATCAAACCATGTGTAAGATCCATTAATTTGACTTAAAGGTTTAAGAAGTGTTTTAGGTCAATTTGAGGGTGCTGATTTCAAATAGACAACATACAAAATCACCAAATTGGTGTAAAGTGGAATTTAAAGGGGAATTACCCGATTGTTACCTTAGTCGTGCAACGACTAAGGTCCTGTATTCCAGCCATTTCTTTCTTTTTCTTTCCAATGCTCCTTAAATGCACTACTAGTACCAAACGAAATCCTTTATTAACCAAAGTTTGGTCCAAAACCGCTGACCAGCTCATATGGGTTACTTCAATTGGGTCAAAGGTTACGTACCGGAGTAGCTGCCCATTTTGTAAAAATCTTTCAAAGCCTACTTGTCCTACAGACAACAAGCTATAGATTCCAATTTGTTCACAAGAATCCTTAGACCATCCTTCATATAGATGTACACAGATACGATGGACGTTCATTAACATCAAAATGGCGACCATATTCAATTAATATGCAAAATGCTATATCTCAAAAACGATAAGACGTGGATATTGATGTCTGTGCAAAAGTGCTGATTAAGTGAGACAATCATAATGACAGAAGATGTCAAAGGTCATCTTGTAAGATATGCAAATGAGCTAATTAATATGCAAAAACTATAACTCCATCACCAAATTAGGTAAAATGTCATATTTGGTCACAAGAACCACTGGAATCAAGCCCTATTATCCGTGCTCACAACATGGGGTCAAAGGTCACATTGGGGTCAGCTTTGGGTCAAATCGGAAAGAAGCTTAATTGACTAATCCAATTAGTCATCGTGATGAATCGATGAATTATGAAAAAAGAGTCACAGTGACCCCCGCTCTGTGACCCACGTGTTAGAGGTCAAAGGTCAAATCTGTCAAATATCAAATTTCCCACATTGCAAAAATACCATACCAACTTGTAAGGATTAGGAAAGAAAATAAAAGTCTACAGTCACCCTGTTATGTGACCATGGTTAGGGTCAAAGGTAAATTACCAAATGCGCAAAAACTCCACGACTAAGGCCGTGCTCTTTGAGCACAAATGTCCTCGAGTTCTTATTTTTTAGCTTCAGCAATACGTAGTATGCAGAGCTTGTGTTATGGCAATGTGTTGCTCTATCTCTATCTATCTCGCTATCTATCTATCTATCACTCTGTCGTTAACACTTGCCATAATGCATCTTGTTGCCAAACGCTTGGGGCAATGAGCTGAAAATCGGTCCAGAATATCATTGACCCAGGCCCCTGTGGGTTGCTCACAGATTTGGGTCAAAGGTCCACGTGGGCCGATTAAAGGGGCATTCTTTGAAAAATCTATAAGTTTCCTTCTGTTCCAACAAATCAATTGTTAATATCACTAGACTTGGTTAGAACCGCTGACCCAAGGTTCATATTGGGTTTTGTCACAATTGTGTGTCAAAGGTCATGTGGCCAATTAAGGGGCAATCACTGAAAATTCTATAATTCCTTCTTGGCCACCAATCAATTGTTATAATCACTAGACTTGGTTAGAATAAACCCTGACCCAAGGTCCATTGGGGGTGCTCACAGATTGGTTTCAAAGTTCCTTGGGCATTACAGGGGCATTCACTGAAAATCTATAATTCCTTCTTGTCCACCAATCAATTGTTATAATCACTATAAGACTTGGTGAAGAACCGCTGGACCCACTGTTCCAATGGGTGTTCACGATTTGGTCAAAGGTCACGTGGTCCAATTACAGGGTGCATTCTTTGAAAATCTGTAAAATTCCTTATGGTGCCACCGATCACTTTGTTTAATCACTAGACTTGGTTATAAGAACCCGCCTTGACCCAACTCCATATGGTGGTTCACAGATTTGGGTCAAGGTCACATGGGCCCGCTTCAAGGGCATTCTTTGAAAATCTATAAATTCCTCCTTGTGCCACAAATCAATTGTTATAATCACTAGACTTGGTTAGAAGAACCGCTGACCCAAGGTCCATATGGGGTGTTCACAACAATTTGGGTCCAGTTCACATGGGCCAATAAAGGGGCATTCTTTGAAAAGCTATAAATTCCTTCTTCTGTGCCACAAATCAATTGTTATAATCACGAGACTTGGTCAAAGAACGCGCTGAACCAATGCCCATATGGGGTGTTCACGAGATTGGGTCAAAGATCAACACATGACCAATTAAAGGGGCATTCTTTGAAAATCTATAAATTCCTTCTTGGTGCCCACAAACAATTGCTATAATCACCAAAGTGCTCAGAAGCATCACTGACAGAAGTCTCATATGGGGTGTTTTCACAGATTTGGGTCAAAAATCACATGGGCTGATTAAAGGGGCATTCTTGAAAATCTTTGAATTCCTTCTTGTGCCACAAATCATTGCTATATCATAAATGTGCTAACAAGGACCACTGTCCGCAAGGCCCTATATGTTTATTCACAATTTGGTCCAAAGGTCACATGTGGCCATGAAAGGGGCATTCTTTGAAAATCTATAAATTCTCCTTTTGCCAAATCATTTGTGATGCGATCAAGCAAAATGATCTGAAAGTCGGTCAAATTTGATTTTTACTTTTTCATGTAGCTGTATATGCATCAATAAAAAGCTATATTTTGCTGAATCCCCCATTTAAATTGACCAATTAATTTCAAAGATATAGCAGTTAAGGGTGGAAAAAACAATAGGACACAAATACATTTTCTCCTTTGTTTGGCTAGATCTCATAATCAATACTTGTGACTCTGACTCATTTTTCCTGATCACATCACTTTGTGCTATCATCATTATGGTCGAAGAAACCACTGACCTAAAGTCCCATATTGGGTGTTCAATAGATTTGGGTTAAAGGTCCCCCCATGTGGGCCGATTAAAGGGCTTCTTTGAAATCTGAAATTCTTCTTGTGCCACAAAGCAATTTTTCTATTATCACCAGACTTGGTCGTTGGAACTGCTGACCCAAGGTCCATATGGGTTGTTCCCAATTTGGGTCAAAGGTCACGTGGGGCGATTAAAGGTGCATTTTTGAAAATCTTTAAATTCCTTCTTGTTGCCACAAATCAATTGTTATAATCAACTAACTTGGTTAGAAGAACCGCTGACCCAAAGCCTATATGAGGTGTTCACAGGTTTGGGTCAAACATCACATGGGCCAATTAAATGGCATTCTTTTTCAAATTGGTATTCCTTCTGTGCCACAATCAATTGCTAAAGGCCCATACTATTGACCTGCGATCTACAGCACCATTTGGTGCTCTTGTGTTAAATATAAGCGTTATCAAACAATTCCATGATACACGAATTTGACTAAACAGGGTTTAAGAAGTGTTTTAGGTCAATTTGAGGGTGCTGATGAAACACACTATACAAATCACTTTGGTGAAAGTGACATTTTAAAGGGATTACCCGATTTGTCCTTATTTTTTTAAATATATCATTATTCACACTTGTCTACCTGAGCCATTTTTGTACCAAAACTCCCCAAGGGGTGGGTGGCTACCACCCCGCTGTGATATTTGTTACTGAACATCAGATTCCTAGAAATTTGGACCAAGGATAGCTTAGAGTTTCCTCTTTCCATGGGGTATCAAAATATACAACAGCCCATGATTGACGTTACTATGACGTCATAAGTGAGGAAAGTTGAAAAAACGTGGACATAAGGTTGGATAATTGATATATTGCAATTGCAACTCATATTCTAGCACTAAAAATGCTCTGAATATATAAACAGGCATTCCTTCCAGTATAGCCAAAAACAGCGTGACAATCGGATATTCCACCTTTTTGAAAAAAAAATAATTTGCACTATTCCACACTGTATACTATTGAAATTGATGTTTTTGGCCGACATGTGGCGAACTTTATGGCGTCATTCTGAAGTAATTCTAAACATGTTGGTACTCCTTGTGGTATCAATGGAAAAGCGAACCATAGCATCTATTGGTACCACAATCAGTGTGTGATATTTCCTGTGTCGTCCTAGGCTTGTGTTGGTAGCTCTCTCCCTAAAGGGGGTGGTTACCACCGCCCGCACCACCCCCCTCATCACGTTTGATCCGCCATGAAATCTACCTTACCGAAACCCCGGTGGATGTTTGTTTTTTTGTGTCGCCTGCCCTAAGCGGAGACACATAGAGATCACTTTGTCCACTTGTAGTTGTTGTTGATCTGTTGTTGTTGATGATGTCTGTTGATGATGTGGAAGAAAGGTTACCATTTGCTGTAATATCCGCATACTTCAAAGGATTAAACCAAACTTGAGTCATGTTGCAAACATGTGATCCCTCATTTTGTTTATGAGGCAAAGAGCACATATCACGGTCAAAGGATGTGAGGACCTATCATTCACCAACCACGACGGCAGGCGCACAAGCGGTCGAGGACCGATGTATTTTTTTATAAAGGAGCGCAAAAGTCAATTGACAATTATTTAAAAATTTGGCACCAAAAAGGGGTTTTAAGCAAGCCAGGTAAAAAAACTTGGCAGGTGGGAATAGATCGGTAGATGAGGGTTAAACATGTCCAAGATCACTAAATTTTTGACAAAAGGTTTTAAGAATGTTTTGGTCAATTTTTATGGTGCTGATTAGCATATAAGCAAAAGTATGGAGGGGCGACCAATCAGCTCCTAAATTATCCTTAACCCTCTCATCTGTAACCTTGAGTTGGAAGATCATCTACCTGAGATCAGTGAGGCTTTGCAAAAAATCGGGTAACCACCGACTTGCTGCTCGTCAACGCCAAGATGAATTTGCCAAAAGCAAAATTAAACTTTATTTTTCACTTTTTGTCGATCTTAAACAAAGGGCTGACGTGCGAAAAGGTTGTGGAAAATAATGTCCATTTGGATGCCCAGAGAAACCATCACCATGGCGCGCCAGTTTCATGATGGCCGTGTACGATCCAAATCCATCATTTGGCCGCTTCTCAGTCAAAAAGGTTGTTTTGGCACCAATACTATTCAGTAATGTTCTCAGCGATGCTCAGAGTTATGCCTTCATCACAAATGACTTCAATGGCATCAAACAAACTACAGATTTGATGGGTGGCTTGATCAACCTGAGGCGACTACAGGCCAAAACAAAGATTCAAAAGGAACAGCTTGTGAGCTACTCTTTGCTGATGACAGTGCTCTTGCTTCTGGCTCAAATGTGATATGCAACACCTGAAATCTGTTCTCCTGTGCCTGGTGGCAAGTCTCGGCTTGAACCTATCAGTACCACAAACTGAAGTTATGTACCAACCTAGCTCCTGGTAAGCCCTTTGTTGAACCAACTATCAATGTCATATTAAAAGCTTCCTGCTACAGACACCTTTCCCCTACTTGGGGAGTACCCTATCCCACTACGTCAACATCGATTCAGAAAGTTATTAAACACCTCGCTAAAGACAGTTCTGCCTTTGGACGCGCCGTCGGGGCAAGGTACGGGAAAGAGACGGTATCACACTTGACAACAGGCTCAAACTGTACCAAGCAATCGTTATGCCAACTTAATATATAATAACATAGCAAGATTTATATAGCGCCTATGCTATTGCCTCTAAGCGCTTCACAATGGTCGCTGATCACTGTGGCCCACATACCATAAACCATTTTAGCATCATTTCAGGGATGCAGCAGATCGGGATTAGCGCTTTCCCTCATCAGCAAACATACATCGAGATAAGATCGCATCCATCGCAGCCGGGATCACAGCTTCCCAAAATATCGCTGTAATTCGGGGCAACCAAACTAAGCGGTTAATTTTTTGTCCAGGGAAATTACAAGATATCTGAATCTCACCGGGCTCGAACGAATGCTATACGCATGGATGAGAATACACTGGAGTCAAGCGCTTACCTGATTGAGCTATCTTGTCCGCTTTACTTTGCACACACCCCACACACACACACACCTACAACACACACCCACCCCTCACACCAAACCACCACACACACACACCCACACACACACTTTTTGGATGGATTGCATAGCAACTTCTGGCTTAATGCCATTTTGTGTGTATGTATGGATGGATGCTCATTGTTTTGCCCAGAAAGGGGTAAATAATTAAAGGTGCATTTCGTGATTCTAACAAAAAAAAAAAAAAAAAAAAAAGCTCCTGGTAAGCCCTTTGTTGAACCAACTATCACTGTCAATAATAAAAAGCTTCCTGCTACAGACAACTTCCCCTACTTGGGGAGTACCCTATCCCATTCCGTCAACATTGATTCAGAAGTTAAAGGTGCAACGAGAGATTTCACATATCAGGTGCCCCTAAAAAAATCAAAAGTACTGATTTTTGCCCTGAAGTAAAGCTTTCCATCAAAAATATCCCCATCTGAAAGGATTAAGCTGAGAAATGTTTCTTTGGTACAAAAATTGTGAAATTTCTAATTTCGTATAGGAGCAAATACGAAATTCAGCCTATGTTTTGTATTGAAATATAAGCAAATCCAAATCACCTTTTTTCTCTCTTTTAAGACATTTCTGTAACCAAATACAAATTAGAGAAGTCTTCTGAGTGTCTAATCTATATGAAATTACTATTATAACACAATATTTGGGTGCTTCAAAATCTCTCGTTGCACCTTTAAGAACAGCATCGCTAAAGCCAGTGCTGCCTTTGGACGCCTTCGTGGCAAGGTACGGGAAAGAGACGGTATCACACTTGACAACAGGCTCAAACTGTACCAAGCAATTGTTATGCCAACTTTACTTTGCACACACACACACACACCCACACCCTCACACACACACACACCCACACACACACTTTTTGGATGGATTGCATAGCTACTTCTGGCTTAATGCCATTTTGTGTGTATGTATGGATGGATGCTCATTGTTTTGCCCAGAAAGGGGTAAATAATTAAAGGTGCATTTCGTGATTCTAACAACTTCTGTTTTATTTATAGTTTGCTAGATATCATTAAGAAAAGTCGGGGGAAGATGCTGTGTATCACAAAATGCCCCTTTAACCATAACTTTTGTTACATTGTAAGAATTAGTTCAATCAAACTTGGTCACCGTATATCTTACAACATGATACTACTCTCCATGACACTCATTTTTTGTGGGTTGCTCCTCTGGGTCTGTCATCGTGTGAAGAAGGTCGTACCAGGTCATAATAACTATCATTGCAACCAAAGTTGGTCGTCATTGCAAAGGGATCCTAACCGTGTCTTTCAGTTACTTGGGGTTATTGCGGGCCGCCAGCTATAGCTAGCAGGACCACTTAGCAATCCGTTGTGCGTGTGTATGTATGTGTGGATGTATGTGCGGATGTGTGTGTCACTAAATTGTTAAGTTTTTTTTTTAAATCGACCTCAATTGAAAAGTTGAAGTTCAATTGGAACCAAACTTCTGTCATAGGTGCACCATGGGATCCCTCATATGTTAATGAGGTCAAAGGTCATGTGCTGAGGTCAAGTCATGTGCTGAGGTCAAAGGTCATGTGAGGTCAACTTCAAAAATAGGATAAAAATGTAAAATTGACCTCAATGGAAAACTTGAAGTTCAATTGGAACCAAACTTGTGTCATAGGTGCACCATGGTATCCCTCATATTTTGATGAGGTCAAAGGTCATGTGCCGAGGTCAAAGGTCATGGAGCGGCCCACAGCTATATTCTTTGAATATAGTGAGCGCGAAAGCTGAGAACCTCGAAATTCTAGTTTTCTGGTTGTCAAAGGGATGGGAGAATATCTGATAGGTCAAAAATTTGCCATAACCTCTTTCCTGTATTAGTTATTACAACCAAACTTGGTAATCATGTATACCATCATGAGATGATAGTTCCCATGCTATTCAGTGCCCGGGGTGCTTCTAGGGTCTCTTACATAGGTGGGGGGATATGTCATAAAGGTTAACAATTGAACAGGCGCGTAGCCAGCCCAGTGGTTCCGAGGGGGCAATTCCCAGTAGGTGCAACAAATTTCCCGATCACCAGCAAAAATTTCCCATTCACAGTGCAAAAGAATCCGAAAAAGGGCTGATTTAACATGAATACATTGTGTTTTATTTCCCGATTTCTCCTCAAAAAATTGTCAAAAGGGGCACTCTTCCTCCCTCTGCCCCCACCTAGCTACGCCACTGCAATTGAAAATAATATATTTCAATACTAGGTCTTCCAACCAGTCTGTTGTTCAGTTATTATCTGACTCTACTGCCCACATCATTTAGTGTCCCAGGGTGCTCCACTGGGTCTATGTTCAATCTACAAACTCTTTCACACTACAAATTTTTATCTGGTTACATTTGATACTAAAGACAAAGAACATTTTCACTGTGATTACATACATTGAGACACTCACCTGGACAAAGTAAAGAAAATCATTCTAGTCTGGATTGGACAGGCAGATCGAAAAAAAATCTGAACTTTTTGTTTCTTTTGAGTTTTAATCTCTGATGCACATATCATATTTCTAACCAATTTAAAAAACTGGCATTTTCAAGTATGCACTTGTAAGCTTAAATCTATCCAAATGGTATATATGATTCCCAAGTGGGTGCAATGTGATATTTGTGGATATATTGCAGTCTTCCTAAATGTCACATCTTAACACATAATTTTACCATGGTACAAAGGATAATAATCCTGTGTATTGTACCAAGACATGAATATTTTATGAAACTTTGGAGCACCTCAGTATTTGTCTGGTTAAAGTCATCTCCAGGGGTGTTTTTGCTCTCTACAATAATTATGATAATCTTTGAATAAATCATCTGACCTGGAAATACAAGTAAGTTGGTACAGTTACTAACTCTTGGAACTATCTTGAATCAATTAAAAAAATAGAGAGGAGTACAATTTTGTAATATCACCGATTTAACTGTTTGGGTGTAGAGGTTTGTTTTTTGACATCATTTTTTCAACTCACAGACATGACAATTCACAAAAACTATCTGGATTATTAAAGTTGAGATTAACTGATCAAGGGTTTCCTCTGCCGATCCGATGGCCGGTATTTTGTTTAGTATTGGCCGATCCACCGATCTGATCCAACGATGTGCCCCACATATTTTCTGATCAGAGTTTTTTGCTGATTTTGAAAAATCGGCCCCCGATCTGATGGCCGATACAAAAATCAGTTAATCCCTACTTTAACAATGTTTAAAGGTTCTCCACCTGATTACAACATAATTTTCTGTGTTTTATAGGAAAGGACACATACCTTAATTCCAAACTTTTGATTGAATCCCATATACATTTTTAACATGAGCAGTAATTGATAGCGCATAGGTTGCTGTGCAAATATTTGTTGGTAACCGTAAACAAGCCTTATTAATGCTCAATGCATCATGATGGGATAGAGTTAGCAGATTCTGACCATCGCTTGGCTTGTCAGATTTGTATATAGGCTATGCCAAAAGTTTTAAAGGAGGATGATCTATTTAAGTTATAAAGTTTTATCTTGTTGAATGACCTGCACCCCAAAACCCCACCTATAAAGTTTAGTGCTGATGATTTCAACCCGTTTGATTGTAGAGCTAAAATGTGATCTTATACGCGGAATAGGTCCTGATAAAACTTAATATTGGTCAACCCAAAGGGCACCGTTTTGCTCATCACATCCAAACCAAACACCTTCAGCCCTAAGATGTCACAGTTAAATGAGAAAAATAGCAGTTTTTCTATCAGATACAAAATTTTGACCACCTTCCAGTAAAATTGAAGTTTTGGAGACACAAGCTATTAAAATTCGGATGTGGCCATTTTAAGTTAGAAAGGTTGATTATTGGGTATTTTGCAATCTCATAATGCAAATTAACCAATTAACTCTATTTCTAGAATGTGTAAGGTGAATTTATGTACCCGCCATGTTGCCTCCTTTTATGGATCTAACAGGTGAATTCACACAAGGAGTGTGGAGATGTTATTTTAGGATTAATATTTGCAAAAAAAATTACATAAACATTCCAGTGAAATGCGATAAATAAAACAGTTTATCTTTAGAAATGGATCTCATATTGATATAGGAATTATAAGAGGTTAATGTTAATTGATGTGAACTTTATATCTGCAGAAATTTAGAAATTAGTGAAATGAGAAGCCAATGGTTCACACAGGTTTCTTGAGGAGGAGGGATCAAGAGAAGTCAAAGCTCATTTGGGCCTTTTGGGTTACCAATTGAAAATGCCTCAAAACATGTCAAAGGTCCCGGATGATTCAGAAGAATTAAAGTATGTGGCAAAACTCATTGAACCTTGGGAGGATGTCACATTTGAGTAGCAAGGCATGACTGGTCACAGGTTGTGATCTCATTATGATGATGTTGTTGGGACCATTCTGCTGCTTTAATGGATGGGGTGGTGATTTCAAGGGTTTCAAATTTTAAAAAGTTATAATTAAGCAGATTGATTCTTCTAAGAGTGCTAGAATGTCATAATTCAAGGTTGAATATACTTTTGCCGCCACCATGGTATCTGCCATAGTATTTCATATAAAATCCTAAATTTACAGTGAAATATAGAAAACTGAAACTGATGAAATTACTTCATTTTCGTGCTGACAGTAATTATGCTAGTTTTGGTTTCATTGTAAACTTGAACATTTCTGTTAACAATAAACTCTGCCTCTATAATCTTTCTGAATATGGATCGGTTAACATCTAAAAGGACCAACGGACATACAGTATGATAACTGACAGTGAAATGCAGGTTCGTCCTCTTTGCAAAAAAAAAGTCATTTTGTATTGGCAAAGGTTATCAGCAACACAGAGCAAAGAATTGTGATTTTATTGAACCGTTTATACCTGAGACCGGAGTGTTTTCTAAACTTGCGAAGGAGAAGCCGCTGTAGCGAGGTCTTAGTGGGAATCTTTGAATATTCCGACGATGTTTACAAATATAGCGATGCGACACATGTCAGCACTACATCGGTGGCTGCCATTACTGGAAGGAAAACACTAACCTTGCGTCTCCTTGGCCTCCTGCTAGACTACAATAATGCTTACAGTTACACAACCGACTGGCGTGCTTTCACCTTTGCTTTTACGTGTTACTGTTATGGCAGTCTTCATCAGTCAGTGGAATGGATTGCTTTAGGAAAACTCTTTCTCAACACAGTGTTCTATCTAGCAGAAAATATTGCTTCAATAACTAAAGTAAGGTGACAGGCAACCAAGGCATGGATCATACTCATCTAGAAAATATGGACATAAACATGATTTTTTGTGCATATGTGAAGAGATGGGCATATATTTAAGATAGCAAATCCACATTGTTCACACAGTTTTAACTAGGCAATCCCTCCCTCCTCCGTCTCCCCCTCTCTCCCTCTTCCTCCTCCCTCTTTCTCCGCCCTCCCTCCCTCCCGCCCCTCCCTGCCTCGCACCTCCCTCCTCACTCACTGTCACTCACTCACTCACTCACTCACTCACTCACTCACTCACTCACTCCAACCCTCCCTCCAACCCACCCCACCATCATATAATGGTTTCTCTTTGAATAGGTCCCCACCTATGGGGGTGGTAGTGTGCAAATACACAATATATATTGTCTCTCTTTTACAATCCAATGCGGACATACGGTCCAACCATGGCGTCCCAAAAAACTATATTGCATATTCCATAAATGAATAAATAGAGGTTAACCCCGATTGCTTTCTTGACATCACTTTTAAGGATGAGGCTAAGGCTGATTGTGTACTTCAAAGTAGAACATTTTGGGAAGTCACTCTTTAAATTCAGTGATCAATTAATTTAAAAATCTGCTAGAATGAATCCCATTTGAGTCAAATCTACACGTTAATAATTCTGGATAGGAGAATAATTTGCATTTTTTTCCATATTCTCATATTCATTTAACCTTACATGAATTAAGGTGTGTGTTCCGATCGTCTTTGGGTACCCCTGATTGACCCGAGAAGTAAGTATTTGATTTGATATCGGATGAAAGGCCGTATTGTTATCATGTGCCCAAAAATTGAGCCTTAAATACATTTCATTCCCAAGCTATAACAAAAAAACCCACCATTTTGATAAAACCATTAATATTAGCACAGTATTGAATAGCGATTTGCATTATGCTTATTGCTTCTACCATCAAAACTGCGGGGGGCAAGTTTGTTTCCCACGGTACTTGATGGGGCATATGTGAAAGTGTCAGACCTCTCATATCAAGTAGAGAACACAAAAGGAAAAAAATCGAAAACAACGAGACTTTAACCAAATTAAACGTTGATGATTATTAAATGGCACTGGCATTGGAAGCTATAAAATTTAGGAAGGACAGGCTCATAAATTTAGTGTTAGGGTTTAGGATCCGTTCAACATTAAGAGGACATAGAGGTGACTGCAGATATTGGAGCATGTCCCTGTCTCCCTTTCTGCCATCTTCATTAATAATCATGGCATTCATGGGCCTGAAATGTAAAAGTCCATTGGCTGTTAAATTCATGCAAAGATATGAAATTATGGAAGCTGCAATTTAGTGGCGACAGATGTGATGAACCATTATTGAATTACTTGTGAGAGGATAGTAAAGAATTTTCAGCTCGTACATACCAAAAAAAAATATACAGGATAATACACAAATTTGAATCAAAATTTATCATTTAAATTTCAATATCTAGTGTTCCTCTGTAAAAAACTAAAATCTACTGGTGTTGTTTGGACGTGGATGTTTTATATTAGATGAAATTGTTTTCAGGTGAAGATTTGACACTGTAATTCCCCTTCCCTTAATTTGGTCTTGGCTTAAGTGGACATCTTTACCTGGCAGTTAAAATTAGACCGTTTTATGCACCTTTAAGGTTCGCTGCTGCAGTCATAGATAATAGGTAATTTTCCAATTAACGTCACATTGGTCTAGAGTTGAATGACTGCCAAATCTGCTTGTATTGTAGTAATCACAGAGTGTTGCACTCCAGGGGGGCTATACACAAAAAGAATGAGTGGGAAGTCTCATGTTGAGTAAAAGTAAGGAATTTGGTGATTGCTCAGTGCTACTGGGAGTACCTACATAAATAGTGGTTTTACTTTCTGTGGCAGGAGTCAAAACTCATATGGAGTAATCTCATATTGCATGTGAGAATTGCTTTTTATACAGCGACTGATAGTCTAACAATCATAAAGATATTATTTTAGTCTACAATTTTACTGGGAAAAGATTTCTCACCAGAAAAGTACTTGTTTCCTATGAAAAAAGAAGGGGAATTCCCCTAGTGTGTTTGTTGCAAAACTGATCATCACTGTTTTTAATCAGAAGATTGTGCAGGAGAAGAAATGGAATTCCCCCAAAAAGGTACTAAATTAGAAAATGAGCAAACTTGTTATGCATTGAGCATTAAAACAGATTGCAAAATTGGGGGGTTTCCCATGTTATTTATGTAAGATGGTACAATGCGATGATGTATGTTTTTGTGAATCTGATTGGTAGCAGAGCAAGGTTATGTTTATGCATTTTGATGAGCTGTATGATTATTATTAGAAATATTGGGAAATCTAATTGTGAGATAAATAGAACTCACTGAAAAGACTTGGGCCAGCAGTGGCGGCGCCAGACCTCTTTGTCTGGGGGGGGGAAACGAGGGGGGCAAAGTGAAATCTTGGGGGCAAAAGGAAAATTCTGGGGGGGGGGGCAAAATATGACCAATTTGGAATTTTTCACAATTTGGCCCAAAAGCGCTGACTTTTGGCCCAAAATACTGAATTTTTGCCCCAAAATCCGTCATTTTTCTTTCGACCAGGGGGGGCAAACTGGGGGGCAAGAAAAAAAATTGGGGTGGGGGGAATCCCCATGGCCCCCCCCTGGGCCGCCAT
>JAMKCH010014522.1:0-73624 GCA_023653785.1 Ophioderma brevispina
ACAACGTCCGCATGTGATGAATTACAGATCAATTGTGAAAACACCAGCCACTGAATGCTAACGGAAATCAGATAATCAATGCGTCTTTAGCAACACAGCACATACCTGAGCCAACCGATTGGCATTTATGCACCTATGAAAACATATCGAGGGTAGAAATTAAATTACTGGCATTGCATAAACTGGCTGAACAACTTTTTAGCCTGTTGAACAAACCGTTTCTACGATGCTCCATAAAACGTATTGTGTGGACATTTGACTTCACTATGACATTTGATTTGTACCTGTTGGTGATATTTGAATCTTTTCAAGTGGACATTTTTTCTGGTCCTTTTCTATTGTTTTGACATTTGAATTCCTATTGACATTTGAATTCCAAAAATTAAAATTGCTCTGATACCATGGATATTGGACCTGGAAAAACCTATTATATTTGGCAGCAAGATATTTACTTGTAATAGGTACAATGAATCATTGTTCTATATCTGGAAAATGAGATATTGATGTTTTAACATCCTACATGAGGGATGAAAATTAACTAAATTGCCACACCCCAGTTGTTATTGCATTGTAACCCCTTTTTGTGGACATTGAAGGACACGACTTTGCACCTGTTGAACGCACTGATGTGAACAATTTGCGAGTCCTACTCAGGACACATCTCAGCAGTTTCGTAAAATACAAAGCTGTTAAGAGTCGTTATACAAATGTTATATTACTCTAATCGGGTCGGACTAAATCATATCGTATTTACGCATATACAGCAACAAACCAGTGAAACCGTTCAAAAATTGGCGAATGTAGAGGGAGTTGATTGAAACTGCAGTTGCATTCTGCATACTGCGCAAGGTGCTTATGAACTATGTGCGTCCAATCGCGACTGATGTATTTTCTCAAGTGTGTAATTTTGTTTGTTTTGAATTTCCAGATTACAGGATAGTTTTAAACTACTGGTTATCACTAATTAAGGCAAATAATTTAGTTTTCTGTCCGTGTATGAATTATTTTTAATAACTTCTCATGTTTAGCCCCCGGAGCTAGTTAAACATTTGTAACCATCCTCTACAGTACAAAAGGTTTGAGGATTAAATATGTAAGATCCGACTGACGGGACCCCGAAACAAATTCTTAAGTGCCACGAATGGTGCCTTAAGGAGAGGGGGTCAAAACAAAGTTTGGTACACGGTCAAATTTGTATATTGATCCAATCGTGCTGACAAGTATACCATGTTAGTTTGTCTAGCCACAATGATTCAGGAAAGGTATACTTTGTATATCTTTCATCAACGTAAGGTTTACGAGTGTATAGACCTAAAAACAGCAAAAATCAATAAAAAGGGTTCAATTTCAGTTGTACAGGGTTCCACATTTTTTAATTTGCTCCAATTTGGATAAAAAATGGTGCAAATTATTGGTGGAGCTCATAGGATCAGAAATTAAGAATGTTTTTGGTGTCTCAAATGCTTGCTTAAGAAAGTAGGTGGGAACAAGGTCAAGCCCCATTGATGAATGGACGTTGACCTTTCGTTCCCCCTATATCGGTAACTAAGTATTGTTAGACAGTCAAACTATTCCTTATTTTAATGCTATGAACTCCACAATATTTGCACCATTTTTTAAATCTAAATCGGAGCAACTTAAAATTTTACCCCCTGTACAATGAAAATTGACCCTTTTTAAATTGATTTTTGCTGTTTTTAAAAGCCTATAACTCTTAAACTTTACGTCGTAGATAGTACAAATATATCTTTTCCTGATCCTTGTGGTTTGACAAATAACATGGTATACTTTCAACATGAGTGGACAATTTAAAATTTGACCCCTGTAAAAAACTTTGGTTTTTTGACCCCCTCTCCTTAATGCCACCATTTGTGGCAAACTTAAGAATTATGTTTCAGGGGTCCCTTGGCAATTTGGCAAACCACTGTTTTTCTGCAAAATTAAGGCATAACAATTGATCACTTTAAAGATTCGACCTTTTAATTGCCCTTTTGTTAAATTCACGCTTCTTTGGGTCGATTTTTCCCTTAGCTCAAATGAGGCGTCTATGGCAGGCTCAATGTCCAACATTCGAAAAACCTGGTTTTTCGGCGAGAATCCCAGTTTTTCGATCGAACACTTGGATTCTCGATTGAAAAAACCTGGTCTATCGGTCGCGAGGATCCAATTTTTCATTGACACAACTTGGAATTTCAACCGATATACCAAGTTTCGTCGAAAAACCATTTTTTCAATCGATAATCCAATTTTTTGATCGAAAAACCTGGATTCTCGCCGAAAACCAGGCGTTTTTTTCGATTGTTGGACTTGAGCCTGCCATAGGCGTCCGGATCAGTAACATCTTCATTAAAAGAGGAAAACATCACAGTGTTTACGGTAAACATACCCGCAGAGATTCCCTACTAATCTACTAAATATTTCAGATAAGAGGATTTCAGATCGAGAGTAAGAAACTTATTATGGCCCGAAAAAGAGTTTTTTTCCCAAGGCTTAACTGGGAGCAGTCAAATTAATACGTGAATGGTACGAACGAGGTGGTTAGCCGACAAACCTTCAGCTCTCATCTTAAAAGGAAACAATTTAAAATTAGTATAATTCTGATGTGCCCTAAGGAACCCACCCTTGTACCTTTATTTTTTATTCTACCTTTAATTGCACATTACACCTACAGAAACATGAACCACGCTATATTTTATAAGCAAAATCACTTATTGAGCACAGCTACAAACCATATCAATTTTTGTAAATATTTTCTTCATAGTTTGCCATTTACTTTTGGTAGTTGAAATGATCTAATTTTTCAAGAACATATTTTTTCCACTTTAAAGTATAGGTAATTTTAATTTCTCTCTGCAGGGGATAAAGCAAGGTAGATTTGCATCTTTCTATTAATTATTTCGTTATAAGGATAATCAAATTGAATGCTCGATTGATATGTAATCACCTTAAGTTTATCGAAAAGAGAACGTTTTAAAAAAACCAAACAAATATGGAATTCCCAAAAAAGGTTTAACCAGTTTGCATTTTAAATTTGATGTTTTATGGTGGTTCAGGTCTCATACAAAAGATGCACTTTTGTTATTGATCTGGCCAATTATATCGTCGTGGTAACGACATGAACTGTTTCGAATCTGATTTTTTGGTCAAATTGAGTTAATCGTTGATTCTGGTTGCATTTTATGACTCTTTAATTGCATCCAAAAATAAAAAGTGAAATACATCTCCTAACCAAATAAGCCCCAGTCGAATAACACCATATGTATAAAACGGGTTCACAAAACAAATCGAATTCGTATCGATAGCTTTGCGTGTCCCAAAACCACTCAGTATTGTCCACAGAGCCAAGAAATAGGCATTTTCACACCCGGATTGCAACTGAGCATCTGTCACATGCAGGACCACAAGGTCAATTATTGTGATATCAAACAAATCATTTGCATACATGCAGAAATGAACCTGAATTGTTAAAGATATTTTAATCTGGTCTGACAAATAAGTAGCCTATAGCCTTTTAAGGTTTCCATACTTATCTGTATCCAGACCTCATAGGATTGGATAGGAGAATTTTGAGAACACCAATACGCATGTATCAATTGCCATCGATCGTACAATGGCCAGCCCGTTCTTTCCTATCCTCCCCACTGTGTCTAATTCCTAATGGCTTGGACATATAAATAGAACATCAAAATATGACAAATTTCAAGGCATTTTTCCGCGTCACCATCAAAACTAATTAAAAAATACGGTTTCATGACGTAACCCATGAATAATAAATCTAGCCTGCCAAAAGCAAGACCCGAAAAGGAACTTATACCGATCGGCACATAAACTAAACATCCAATTACAAAATTTACAAGGAAAATCGATACCCGAGCGGATCTTATACGATCTGCCGACACTAACCTGAACATAAAGCTACTAAAATAATTACCAATTATCCGCCATCGAGACCCGCAACGTATTTATAAAAGATTGCGGATAAAATACACGATACAATTACTGACTTTATCAGTCAAATCGAGACCCAAAGCGGATCTATATCAGATCTGCTGGCACACTACACTAAATAAAGTACTACAACATTTACCAGCTAAATCGAGACCCGAAGAGGATCTTAGAACGATCTGCTGACACTCAATTCCATATATAATACTTCAAATATACCAGCCAAATCGAGACCAAAAGCGGATCTAATACCGATCTGGTGTTATTACGCTGAAGTACCCAATTGATTACCAATTGAACCTGCCAAATCGAGACCCAAAGCGGTTCTAGTACCGACCTGCAAATACTATGTTTTCAAATTATCCTGCCAAATCGAGACCCAAATCGATCTAGTACCGATCTACAAATACTTTATAACACAATATAATGTATACCATTTAACCTGCCAAATCGAGTCCCGGATCTTGTACCAAACAGCAATTACCATATATCTGCATACTGTACATGTACACTATTTATTTACCAATTTAATTTACCAAATCAGGACCCAAAGCGGATCTCATACCGAACTGCAATTACTATATATATATATATTAAAAGTTGTATGTTAAAATGTATTTGGGAATGTTTAAACTTAAATTAAAAGTACCAAAGGCAAGCCCCAAATATGATGCAAAAAGGATACCACATGGGAGGGAAGGGCGGGAATTTTCAGAAAAACTGACCACACGTCCGCATGTGATGAATACAGATGCAATTGTGAAAACACCACGCACTGAATCAGAACGCTACCAAGATAATCGATGCGTCATTAGCAACCCAATACAATACCTGAGCGAACCGATTGGCGCTTTGAATGCACCTATTGAAATACAATATCGAACGGCAGAATAAATTACTGCAATTGCACAGACGGTCGACAACAATTTTTTAACCTGTTGACAAACCCGTTTTCTTACGATGCTCTCATAAAACGTTATTGCGAATGAATACGTATTCGCTGGGACAAAGATTGCTACTTCAGTGATCGAAATCGATATAGGTCGGTCAAGATTTAAGACAATCGGTGAAATTTACCTCTCTATATCATGAGGGATTTGTCATGTTATTTCACATTTTAATTTTTGTGCTTTAATTATTTTACTTGTACTAATTGAAACCTCTGATCTGCGCATCGTAAAAAAGAAAAATTAAGTCTTGAAGTTTTTACATTTAATTACAAAAAATATCACTTTTAGGGGGACTTAGTGACATTAACCCTTGCTTTACCAAAGGGGAGGGGTTACCACACCAGGTGAACTTTCCTCCGGTGCGCAAAAACGTTAAAAACATTCGTAAAAATCTTTCGTATAATGTGAAGGAAGCACCGTCACCGAGTTAACCTATACATCATCAAAGTCGATTGGTAAGTTAGTGGTTGCCATCTGAGAACATTTCTATTACCTCTATATACTGCCCATTATTGAAAATGCAACATTCTGATTGGTCAGTTTACTGCCCATTATTCTGCAATAATGGGCTGCTAATGCATTTTCTTATAAAATAAAGTTGTTTTAGTTAATAGAATAGAAATAAAGGGTTTGCAGTACCATCTATGGGCTCATAATGTACTTGGGGCACATTATTCGCCTATGATACTGCATTACCCTATATATTTCTTTGATCATTTGTTTAAATATTGTGCACAGTATGGCTCTAAAATTATGTTTGTATGAAACTGGTCATTTTCCATCACTTGGCGGCCAAGGCCCGCATGAAAGTCCGATATTCCCGCCTTTTTGGTGCAAAATATTATTTTTGCATTTTATACACTGATGTGGGTCTGTGGAAATGAACAATTTTGCCAACTTTCGAACTTTGACGTAATTGTGACGCTATACTGGGTATTATTGTACTTATGTTGGAACCAATAGAATGCCGAGGGCCAAAGCTTTCGACTGGTACGAACATCGTAAGCTTTTGTTGCTTTTTAATAATGAATTCCCGGGGTGGTAAGCATACTGTCAAAATTTGGTTTTCTTTATAGGGTTAACTTGGATATTCTGCAAACTAAATGATTACTAATACATAATTAAAAAAGTCCCTTTCAGGAACAATTGATATTTTCTTTGGGAAGTTTGTATAAGCGTATAGTGCCCTCTAAAATTGTTTACATGTTAGATTTTGCTATTGAGTGAATACCCATATAAACTGTTGTTAATTAGTTTCAATTTTGATATATTTTTAAACGTGTATATTATTATAAAGGATAGGAAGTATATTATATAATGAGAAATTTTTAAGACAACGAGAAAAACATGGCTGTCATAAAATTATTGACCACTTTTATGTCCTCCAAAACCTTTTTAAGTTATGAAACATTCCAGTTACATTGGAAATATTACCCGAGCTTAATTTGTGGACAGTTCTAGCCAATATTTATTGTGTGTTGTTGCAAAAATGCATAATATTTATTAATGTTTGTAACAGGCAGTACATTGTGTTCCCAACTTCCCTAACATATTTACACGTGAAATATAGGTGTTTTTTTCCTGCAAAAATGAGTAAAAACATATTGTCGACTAATTATTTTATTTGTAATTTGTAAGAGGTAATTTTCTTAATTCGATGGTCATCGTGCATGGTCAGTCCGCGCTATATTTTACAGCGAACAATAATGCAACAGTGAAAGTTTCCCATTTTACCCGCTTATGGAAGTCTTTTCTATAGTTACACTGTTTGTAACGGTTTGCAATGTACATCCACAAGGATACGCCAAAATCAAAGGGGCACCAATCGTTAAGAAGAACCCAGTTACCGGGACAATGTTAAAACCACTGAAAATTCGAGATGCGCGACGAGTTAGGAAATACAAAAAGTTATATAACACAATCACAGAGACAGTGTTATAAACACTAGTCTACGGAAATAAATGACTTAATAAAAAATCATCATCATGTGGTCCTCATCATCATCACTCGTCTAAAGCTTCGATGTTTCATATTTTCATTGTTATTGTCACCGTCGTTATTTTTATTATTCGTTGCCAGGTCGAAATCTCCAAATTTCAGTAAAGGTGCTTGTGATTTCCGACCCTTCTTCTATTTTATTCATGATCACTGGATAGGCTCAGAAAAGCTTATTCAAAATTTTGAGCTGCTTTTTTTCGACGATCTTGAGGTTTGTGTTTAGGCAATTGATCGTTTCCCCAGGTCCATATGGTACGATGTGCGTAATAGTTGTCCGTTTACGGCCCAGAAAAATACAAAATTGCGAATTCGTTCTTACAGATGCTGCCGAATTTGCACGTAAGATTGGCCACACGTGGATTACTGTAAAGGCTAAAGGGTCAGCTGATATAAAATATAAACATCTTTTAGGTAAGTCGGGTGGACGAGGATGGGCTCACGAAATGCCCCTTTTTTAAAATAGTAAAAAAAAAAACCCGTAGCTATAGTAATCTCACCTTTACCAGAAGTAGAAATCAACGGGTTTCATTCAGTCGAAATACGTATTCGACTTCATAGAACACAGCGAATCAAAACATTGGGTTTTGACAAACCTCAAATCACATGACAGTGCCATTTTGAAATCATTTAAAGAAGTTTATTGGTATTTCATACTTGTCAGTAGGAACCATTCAATGCTTCACATACTGACTTAATAAAACGCAATTTCCTTTCATTTGTGATTTCATTACACGCATTCATAAAGTAACTAAACTTTCAAATGCCTGTTTACCCCCTTCAGAAACTGTAGAATTTATGCTGATTCGACACACTTTATGCAGAAACCCACGAGATATGTATTTGGTGTGTCAAATTCTGTGATGTATCCTAGATAAATCAGCGTAATTTAGCATTCATAGCAGTATTTATTGGTGTCATGCAATGGACTCCTTCGTGTTCTGAGAAATCCATATCTTTTTAGTTTCGATTTTACTACTGAGTTGGTAGTTGTTTTTTGAACTCTTATTAGTGATATGATTACAACTATATCTGCAACCTCTTGTTTCTTTGAAAATAAAGCTTGCATAGAAAGGGATAAAAGGTAAAGGTAAAGATGCCAATATCAATGAATAGTTTTCAATATTCTCTGATTGCAAGGAGTACACCATTTACCATTAAACCATATAGATTTTTTCGATTTCATGTAATACAAGAAACGATTTCCTATAGGGTTAATAAGATCACAAACGAAATGAATGTTTGCCTCGTACCACTTTTTTTTGTAATTGATTCTTTTCCACCAATTTGTTATATTTACCCTTGAACAGAAGAATATGAGAATAGACAAAATCGTGCCATTTAGTGCCCCACTGTCAAGCGTAGCACGTTTATTTGCATTACTACCAATTGGTCAAAGGTTATGACAGGTTAGGAGAGAACTGGCAAATTTCTAAATCACTGGGTATTTCCGAAGTTTTGAAATTGGCTAATAAATTATCGGGAAGGCCAAAACCCAAAAATACAGATACCAGAAAAAAATTTTCTCCGGTCATCTCTGCAAATGATCTATCTGCAAATCAACACAACATAATAGAATTACATAAGCTTGTTCTTTTGTCGGAAATGCATTATCTCTAACCAACCTTACAAATAATCTATCTGCAAGTCAACACACACATACAAATTGCCACATGTTCTTAACATTCCTGCCTGTCATACAATAGAATTAATATGACAAAATCTACATGTACATGTATAAAGGCAAATACAATATGACATTATATAATTTGAAATAAGTAACCACACTGGAAAATTGAAAATCATTAGATAACAGCAGCTGCATAATTAATATTTAGCAACATTAGATTAATATCATGCATTAACATAAAATTAAATCATGGCCTCATTATGGCTGTCAAAATCATGAAATTGAGTATAATTTGAGTAAAATTGGTAACACATTCGCCAAACAAAGCACTTATGAGACCTCAAATTTTGAGGGTGTGGTGGGTGGGAAAAATTTTCTGCAATATCAACCATACCTCTTACATCTACGCTGACAGAAAGCCTAATGACGATTGTAAGATGAGAGATACAAAAGCCGGCTCAAGAGGACACCCGATTGGTTGCTAACGATGCATAACAAAGAACAAAAGCGCCGGGTGAGTGAGCATTTGAAAAGAGGAATAATGCGCAAGGAAAGCTATGGCGAGCCAAAGCGACCATATTCTTCCGCTGCGGGTAAATGCATTTTCTTTGATGTAACATCAGAAAATGTTATTTTTTTTTTTTTTTTTTTTTCTGCCTGTCATACAATAGAATTAATATGACAAAATCTACATGTACATGTATAAAGGCAAATAAAATATGACATTATATAATTTGAAATAAGTTACCACACTGGAAAATTGAAAATCATTAGATAACAGCAGCTGCATAATTAATATTTAGCAACATTAATTTGACTAATATCATGCATTAACATACAATTAACAAACAAAGCACTTATGAGACCTCAAAACTTGAGGGTGTGGTGGGTGGGAAAAATTTTCTGCAATATCAACCATACCTCTTACATCTACGCTGACAGAAAGCCTAATGACGATTGTAAGATGAGAGATACAAAAGCCGGCTCAAGAGGACACCCGATTGGTTGCTAACGATGCATAACAAAGAACAAAAGCGCCGGGTGAGTGAGCATTTGAAAAGAGGAATAATGCGCAAGGAAAGCTATGGCGAGCCAAAGCGACCATATTCTTCCGCTGCGGGTAAATGCATTTTCTTTGATGTAACATCAGAAAATGTTATTTCATTATTCGCTTCGTCAGGCGAATTCCTGAACATTTTCTTTGTAAAGTTTGAATCCTTTTGCAAATCTAATATATCATTTATAATGGTTAATTTGAAAAAGAGAGTTGTACATTTGTGGTCCACATTTCCAATTTTAAATTCTTATCCATGTACATTTTAAGGCTTGAAAGAACAAATGTGCTTTAACCACTCTTTACCGTCCTCGTCAGATTGATATGACAGCTGATCCCTACTAATTTTATCTCGTGTACCTTTCCATAAAGTTATATAGCTACTTTTAACAATCTCTTAATAAAATCTATTGATGGGTTAGGTATGGAAAGAATAAGGTGGTAAGTAGAGATTTGCCTTGCACCTTTCATGAATTACCTGATTATAGATGATATCTCTATGTCTATCAATTATATATCAAATTTATATGTGTCAGTTCTGTATCTATCATGGGTTGATGACACCAGCTTTGTATCTTAATACAGTCCACCTCCTGTCTCCTCTAACCGAGACAAAATAATCTCCAAATCTCCATTTCCACAACAACACTTGAAGAGCAGGTAACTAGACCAATATCTATCTTGGATCTTTGTAATTTCCGCAAAGATCTGTTCCTTACCTGGCCTCTATATGCAAATATGATTGTAGAACACGTAGGCCTTTCCACCGTAAGTTGCTAAAGTACAAGGATCCTTTTTTCTAGAATTTGCATATTGAGCATGAATTCAGTATTCTGCGATCTCACCCTTCAACATACAGTTAATTCCGTTGAGGCTGACGTATTCACAGTGTGGTGGCACATATTGGACACCCTTAGTTTTGAAAACGTGGACCGCAAACTTTTCACGTATGACGTCAATCTGACGAAATTTCTGTGAAACGTCATTATGTTTCACAGAAATTTCGTCAGAATGACGTCATACATGAAAAGTTTGTGTTCCACGTTTTCAAAACTAAGGGTGTCTGTTGATAAAACCATCGCCTTTTAAGTGGGATATACAGGCTTTGCATAATTTATTACAAAATTTTAATCTACATCTTATTTTGATGTCATTTCAAATGAAAAAAAAATGGAAAGCTTAGCTATGTCATGCCATGGCTTATGCAATAAGTGTAATTATGTGTGCAAGGCAGTGTACGATAGAACCTTTTTCATTGTTCTTTGTTCTCATGTCAACAATAACACATGAATTTATGAAACTGTGTGCACAATTTGTCTCTTGGATTTTCATGATATTGAGCATTAAAAAAATATAAGGATGCATTTGGATTATGTGATATCATGTCTATGTGATCCTAGGTTAGTTGGACTCACATTTATTGTATTTAGAAAGACCGAAGGATGTAAACAAATGACATCTGGTGTCCACAGTGCTTTCCTCTGTGTTAGTGTGTTATATGCCCTTCACACAGATTCGATCTGTGTTGGGGCGGGCTTTAAACTTCAGTACGCTAATTAACTCAGTAGAAGGCCTTACAGGCTTTTTGATATTGGTGATTTGCATCTTTAAAAAAATTTCATCACTATGGCCTAAATCAAAATACTCGCCATAAATTCAGGTCTCGCTATTATAAAATAACTTCCGCAGCTCATGAAGTTTGGAAGTTATAGTTCTGTTGCAGTTATTGAAAGGTTAATTCCTTGTTGGTTTGTAGTTCCACTGAATCCTAATTTCCTAACTTTCATTTGATTCTGATGGTACATTTGGAATGTTAGCAAATATTCGTATCACAGTGTTCCCTAGGGCACTGTGTTGTATTTTCCGTTTGTTGAGGGAAAATACAAAACTACGAATTTCGATGCCTTCGAGAATAAATCGCCGAATCTGCACATGAGATGAGGCAGCCCTACAATATTCAGGCGAACGGATCAGAAGGTACTGCCCTTCGAGAATAAATCGGTCCGAATCTTCACATGAGATGAGGCAGCCCTACACTATTCAGGCGAACGGTAGAAGGTATATAATTGTATAAAATATCTCGACGAGGCTAGGTTTTGTATGTAGGTGTATTTGAAAGTTCCAATTGTAAAAATTGTACAAGGTCTGTGTGCTGCTATGATCCGGAACATCGGTTGTCTATTTTACTGTCAAAAGGAAGGTACAAAGCTTAAACTTGATTTAGAGAATAAAGGGATGATTTTGGAACCGGTATTCTCTTTTCGACGAATTGAAAACCAAGAGATACCATTATTTTAAGTGGAAGAGAACGAGGGCCGGAGGACGATCTTCACGCAAAATAATGTGTCCGCTCGGTTTCCATTCGTCGTAAGAGAGTCCTCCCGATTCCCAAAATCAACCTTTATTCTCATTCTTAAACAGCTTTTAAAATTTCAGGTCATCTTTAATTAACGCATTCCGCGATAACTTTAACTTTACGGCTTAAATACAACAGAAAGGACTGCCACCACACCATGACAACAATCGAACACCCGTTGAACGCAATGATCATACGCAACGTTGGCAGGAGCGCGAGGGGAGGAACGTAGCAAACGCGGTATAGAGAGCGCTTCAACCTCTTAAAATAACATCAATAACGCTGTAGTCCATGCTGGGTTCAATTGTCGAATTGAACCCGGGCATCAGCCAATGAATTGCTTAAATTTTCAAGAGCTGTTTCAGAATCCACGCTTAAAAGTGTCTAAAGAAATATCAAACTTTGATCGCTATTAGGATGCATCCTTGTATTAGAAAACAAATAGTTTGTCTCAAAGCTGATGAGTGGACTTGAAAAGTAATGCGGTAGGCGAGTATTTTTTTTTTTTTTTTAATTTTCAACTCTTTGTGCACGGCCCAATAACATATCATGCGCATGCATCCACCACAGATATATCTGTGGCATCCACTTGATACGTCAACTTCACCGTGCTTGTACACAGGTATCGATACCTGGTATCGAAGTCTGCAGTCATGGCAGTAGTATCCACATCAGCGATGTAATGCATCAGATACACACATGGACTTTCCCCCAAACAAAAGATTTCAATCCGCAATACTTAAGGAGTGTTGTTCTTATCAATTTTGTGGAGGATCCATTGTTCTAGTAGTCTGCAGAAGAACATCAACTTTAACTTTGAGAATAATTGAATCCAATCGTTACTTTCCGAAGCCACAGTTATCTACGCGACCCGTTGGGGCAATTGACATATGAACCCGCACCCAGAATAAAGTGACGCATTGAAATAAACGTAAATATACCTGTGTTGAATGCGCGATTTTGAACTGAAGCGGCAAGATTTTGCAAGGAATCAATTTCAGTGGATTGCACATCGATAAAACTTATATTAAGTTACTGTATTGGGGTCTTCCGATTTGGTTTTGCGATATTGCGACGCTAAGGGGGGCATTATTACGCCGGGGGGGGGGTGGAGGGATTTTGGGGTGGGGAACCCGAAAAATTTTTGTAAGAAGAGGGGGAACATAAATTGTTTCATCACGCGACAGGGGGGAACATGAACTTTTTTAAATGGGAAAATCCGCATGATCAGGGGAAAGTACTTTTTTGAACGGACGCGAGGGGGAAACCAAAATTTTTCTGCGAAAAAGTTGAAATCTCCATTCCCCCGGACATAAAATAATGACCGCTCCCTAACAGCCACTTTAGTGCATACCAGTTTCCACCCGTTTCGAGCCTGCACACTTTACCGGAATATATTGCCATTTATTGAGGTGGCGTGTTTTTCACTTCACACGCTGGTTCCGAGGGGAGTTCGTCTCTTCACTCACGTCAACGTAAAAATAGTCCCTTCACCGCCGAGAGTCCGCATGATCGTGTCATTTTCACAATGTCGTTTTCAACAAAAATACGAGTTCATGACTTATTTTTTCTTTTTTGAAAAAAAAGGTCCGCATAACTTTTTTTTCAATTTTCGGCTAAAATTTAAAACTCCGCGTCGGAGCTTTGAGACAAACCTTTTTTTTTTGCCCTTCAGCCTTCATGTGTTCAAATGATTAGAATATGGCCGTTACGGTAATCAATTTTGATTCACCCCTTCATGTTCCAGTTATCAAACAAATTGTATAAAACAAAATTTATAACATAGCATACGATATCGTGTACTTACTTGTTTTGTGGCATGCTTCTTTCCTTCAAAGACTTTACCTTGAATGTCGCTCATGTAAAAGCTGATGTGTACAAGGTAATTTAAATACGCGGGAAACCTGACGAATAAGGAAGTTTCATTTATCATGTTATTTATTTACCTGGGCCTGGGGTAAGATATAATCTGCTTTTAAACACCCACCAGTGTGACATACTGATTGACGTAAAGTATACGCTCCATCACTTGTAATGGCCGGAGTTCACTGAATCAACCTATTAAATGGTAAATCATTGTTAATGTTGAAGAGCAGATGAAAGGTTTTATTTAATTCTGAAGGTTATTGCCTTTACTTCTTGCCTCCTCCACACATGATGATTATTTTGGCAAATAGCAGCAACTTTGGGTCCTATTTCAGGTAGTTCATGAACTTTCGGGTGGACATCATTGTGAAGTTAGGTGCTGACACTCAAGAGTTCATTGCCCGTACTTTATTAACTCTTGCACGCACCGCAAATTTACAAATTGTGACACAAAAGCGAATGCCTCTGAACTCTAAAATTTGCGGCCTATCCTTTGAAGCAGCCATTTTAAACTCATCATCCAAGCCAACACTTTTAAATGTTCATAACGAGAAAGGCAGATCTTTAACGCCTTATTTTTTTTTTACACACAATTTAGATATTGTACGGTATAATTAATTACAGCACACGCGTTAATAAACAACGTCGTCAATGCGAGTGTGATTTAATTAGTACCGGGCATCTGTTTTAACTTGTACTTATGGTATGACAAGGCGATTCAATTTAATAGATCACCGACAACAAGACGATTCTGCCATTGTACATTCATTCTGGTGCAAATGTTTGGGCAAAATATGTTTCAAATTGTCTCATATACGTTGTTGTCTGCTATATGTGCCTGCATAGAAAGTAATCAACATGATCACGAGATCAGACGGATGCAATAAAGTTGCGGCCCGCCTCCTCGGTTCGAGATTCCAGCCGGGCATCACTGTTATAAGCAGCTGCAACTGAATGCTACCGTTATTTTTGCATTACAATATCAATCTTTGGCTTCACTGACAAGCGAATTCAATTCGTTATTTTATATCAGTGTTTTGACAAACAAACTAAGCATAGTTTGCCCGACAGGCAAAACTAGATGATAAAAACCAATTGGTCACTTTGGATAGTTGTATTGCTTCTTGTTGCTCTTATTTCACTTACTGGGAAATGGAGACAAACTCCATCAATCCGGGGATCGTCCATCTACAATATTCGCGAACAGTGCAGTTTACAGTGAGTTTCAACTTCGTTTTGCCATCGATATACCGATCAAAACAAACGAGTCAACACACAGAAAGTTAACATTGTGTGAAACGCGGCGGCTCCCTCCTTGAGTAGCTGCATGCGTCTAGTAAATTACGGCAGTCCCGTCTTTCGCCGACTAATTAACTGGCCACATCAGGTATCCTTGTCTCGGGGCATCATACGTAAGTAAACTACCAGGCCCCCAGTCACAATAAGAATAATAGGAATGAATAACGAGAGCATTTTACACTCCGTCCTTAGCCAGCTATTGTACGATGCTTGACTTACTTCCCTAGAAAAAACAACATACATGCTAGAGAAAAAACTTTTCACGAATTCTAAATTTTATGAAATTTCAATAACAGTTTTCACAATTTCTTAATCCTTCAAGTCGAAATTGAGTCGCATGTGTTCCAAAACAAGAATACTTGAACATGAATATAATTAAACGTGATAATAATGTTGAATGATCATGCGCATCTACATTTACGAAGCCGATATAAAAATCCAATTTGATATGTTAAGATTTTCACAGAATTGCAAACTGTTTGAAGTTTAACACGTATGGCAACATTTTCCTAACGCGGTTGAATTGACACCACATTGCGCCAATGACGATAAGATATTGATCTATAATCATTACAAGTGACAATAAGTTTCATAACAGTTATTTCGTATGACTTGGTTCAATGTTCTCACAGAGAGTGCACATTAGGGCTTCATGATTGTTTAACACAATACACACACACAACACACCACAAACACACACCACAAACACCCCGAAAACAACCAAAATGGACAATTGGCAAAAAATGTGCATCGATCTTATAAGAAATCTAGAAGCTAGAATTATAAGGTTGTCAAAGAATTTTCTGACATATTTTTTTATTGTTTTTTGATTCACAGCCAGGTGGCCATGTTTATGATTTTGTCCGTGGTTTCTACTTGGAAAAAAAAAACGCCCTCATGCAGGTATTTTACCGTCAATGTCACGATTAACGTAACTTTTACGGTATTTCACATTAAATATTATTTTTTACGGTCTTGCACTGTAATATTACGGTCAACCGTAAATTACGATAAATTACCGTCATTATACGGCTTCATCGTAAAACTACGGTGGATTTTTTACAGTGGTAAAGTTCATGCAAAGTGTCTGAAGCTGAGCCACGGTTTTCAGATATGAGTGATTTTGTACCAAAATACACGCAACGAAATAGTAAAGAACGATAGTTTGAAGGTAACTTTAACCAGCTTCATTTTTTTCATCTAAAATTTCTCATTGTAATATTATTTGTTTGGCAACAGCACCAGCCAACTAGAACACAGTTAAGCATTTTAACATTGAATTAAGACTGTTGCTGCTTTAAGATTCGCAAACAAACACAAAACAAACACCAACACAGATGTTTTCATATCTCCAACCCAAGGTGATGGTTTGTACTTTGTTAATCCAGTTCCCAACATTTCTATCGTCTGGCTTAATATTGATTTATCGGTACCAATAAGAACGTATATCGATTTTACCACAGATCGTATCAAACAACTCAATATCCACCTCCACAAATCTTGCCTAAATGTGATTTGGGTTTCTTGAGACGTACCTGTATATCAGATTCTCAAATGCTTTGCAGAAACTGAGAAAGTAAAAACTACAAAAAACAGTTAATATGATATCAAACAAAGTCATACCAAACTATGAAGAAGAGATTCTTCCACGTAATAGATGATGTATAGTTATGCTTCAACTTTCACTGCAGATAGATTGTGAATATAGTGCTAACCGGTGATAGCCTATACAAAAACGTAATCCCGTTGTAATAAGGTTTTCACGAGTCTAACGTTACCGCGACGTCTTGAACCAATCCGTAATTTATTTAGCTTCAATTCATCATTAAATACAATCCCGCACGGATTTACAATGAATTAACCGTGAAGATGCCGTATCGTTAACCTAGAAGCAAATCCACAAATCACTTGATATTATTTACGACTCTGCCCCCAGTGAACGAGGCTGATTATTTTGATTTCACTTAACCCTTTATTACTATTACCAGTTACCACCATTCGAAAAGTAAGATACCCTATTTGGTTTATATGTCAACCATTTCAAAGGAACATTTAATTCACCTCAACACAAACCAGATAGTGTTAATGGAGCATTCAGTTACATATATACTGTTTGTTAATAAAATTATCTTAAACACAACGAATCGACAAAGTCTACAACCACCGACCTACAGAATTATACTGTATTTTACGTGAGGGTTAAGCAGTATTGTGGCAGTCAGTTAGAGGCCGGACAACTCGCCTACTCTATCTCATCTCTAAACACCACGCGCGCAAGGCAGAGACAAGCTCCCACATATCAGTAGTGCTCCTGGCTTTTGTTGGATTCGCATCAGAATGATCAATGGCAAGGATACAACTGGGAACTCTTCTAAACAACCGCGCAGTTAAGCTTCGTGTATTTTGTAGCGGGACCGCCTTCAGCTGGCATATACAATACATCCGATGTTATGCCATTTGATGATAATCTCTCTTGTGCAAGCTTTCTGGAGTATTTTTTGCCGATAGATACCGCGTAGCTGCTAGTGGTAAGTAACTTTGTTCTTTTACTTCTATTTTACTAACGTGACCCAAGTGAACTACACAATCACGCACAAAGAGAGACGAAGATGAGTTTCACTCAATGGCAATTTGCGTAAGGCTCGTGAAGGGTATTCAATCTAGTATCATTAGCACATAGTGTATGCTCTGCCTCACGGCCGCTTTATCAAGTCATTTTCTCTTCACCTCACTCATAAGAATGTGCTTTTAAGCTTGCGTAGCACCACGAAATTGGATTATTCCGAACACCTTGGAAGGGTATGAACCTGTAACAGAACTTGTTGGCGTGAAAACCTAAGGTACGTATCTTTTTATTTTGATATCGTTTACATTCACATCAGAGATTCGTGAAATTCTTTAACTTTAAAAGCTTTTAAAGAGCAGAAAAGTCCAAATTATTTCGTGATAATTGGTTTAAAAAATGTTTATTTTCTGATGATATCAGAACGATAAAAGAAGAGATTGCTATCCGGGAATGTATCCTACTTCATTTTAGAAATGTTATCTATCTCCAGGTTTGATACGATAGCAAAAACTGAGAATAATTTTAAGAAGATTTGGGTTAGGGGCGTTTTGTTTTATTTAATCCAAGCACGTAATAATTGCCGCATTTAAATCACAGAAAATACGCTAAGCTACCATTGACATTTTAAAGGTGAAAACCGATTGGGGAATATGTTGGCTTGTCCCGCATGAGGTATTTGTATATATATATTTTCGGTTAGCATGTAAGCAAGGAGCGCGCCAGCTTTTCAATTAATAAGCTTCGAAGAAAGATGTTTATGTGATTGGCGACATTCTAAACTGTCATTTTGCTCGAGATCGTTCATCTCAATCAGCACTGTTTGCTATACGCTGTCTCTTGCAAGAAGTACTTAGCACAAAAGTACTCTATTGCCTAACAATACAACTATATAAGAACGGTGTGTTTTAGCTTAATTAGTGAACATGCAATCTGTGCATGCATATACACAACAGAGGGCAATCATACGATCTAGAACAGCAGCAGAAAATTCCTCTTAATAGATCCGGGTTTATTCCACAAAAGATTTTATTTTTTTCATAATTTTCCCCCGATCGTATCATAAGTAGCTATCGAAAATTTACAAGCACTCTTCAACCGTCGTAACATTTTTATGGGTTCTTTTGTAAATATATCAATTGTAAAACTCCTTATGAAATGAACTCATAAATATGAATTCTGAATTCTGACGTGTCTTTAATTGTGAAATGGACCCTTAACTCTCTGTGGATAGGTTCTCTATAATATTTGTATGTATATGTGTGTATGTATACCATATAAATATTTGAAGTGTTAATAGTATCAATATCTTAATTAGACAATAATAACCGTTCCGTGTCGATTGGGGGCCATTGTTTTTTTTTTTTTTGGGGGGGGGTTGTTTAGAACCGAGGACTAAACGCCACCCCAGACAATTTTTAAATCACAATGACCGTAAAACAGATGATGTGAAGTTATTCGTTTTTGCTATTTCCGACATGTTCTTTATAAGATATAAGTGATTGATTGCTTAAAACGCTACTCAAAATATACCTTTTATTCACGCTTTTATCTTACCCCTGGAAAGTTCACGTCAGTTCCGTTTTCACTTTCAATAGGCAGTTCATAAATACAGGGTTACGCAGTGCATAAATACAGGGTTACGCGAGATGCTTACATTCATAGGAAAAGGGTCATTTGCTTAACTTACTCTTTGTAAGCGTTAGCAAAGTGATATCCTGGGCCCATTCATGAGGTTATGAATTGACTAACAACTACAGAAATGTTCTTTGAACCCTTTATAATTTGGCTTGATACAGATAGGATTAAAAAGATTGTGCGCATATTCTATACTTGAGCAAGAGAGAGAGAGAGAGGGTGAGAGAGAGAGAGAGAGAGAGGGAGAGAGAGACATACCCGGAGCCTGAGTTTTAAAAGTTGCTGCAGCAACATCACACAAGCATTATATTTCGCTGAAAGTACTGAAAACATTCCCAACCAATTTGATCTTAGATACAAGAACAAACACTTTTGATTTTAGGTTTTCAAATCAGTTTTGAGATGAAACTATTTAATTTTAAAAGCAATTTACCACGGCGTGCCCGATTTTAAATTATATTTACAAAACACTCGAAAGTCTTTCAGTTCGCATTTAATTACTGTTACGAAACCTGAGAGGAAGATCCTAGACATTGGACAGTAAGGAGAAGAAAATAAATCTGCTTAAGTGACTTGGAATTAAATCTGATGTGTACGTCGCACTTACTTAACGCAGTTGAAGCTGTTGGGATCTAAAATGTCGTGAGGATCTTACGCACTTTAGCTGTTAACTTATAACCGATCCTCTACTTTACTAAGGCTTTTATAAACAATGAGGGAAATAGGTTATTCTTAAGAGAATCTTAAGAGAACACCCAAGACATTTCTCCTCTCCACTGCCTGCCACTGTTCACACTTATTTTCCTCCATGAACTTCCTTGCAATCAGTTTCTTTTCCCCTACTTTACGCTCCCGTCCTCTTAAGACTTTTTCTAAGCCTGTTATGATATTTCAGTGTGTTTTAGTCGTTGCCTGGAGTAAAGCTTAAGTGTAACAACAGACTTGGGAAAAAGTTCAGAGCGAAGCACGGGGTAGGAGAATATTCAGGGACTTTAAAGGGACAAAACGGCATGAAAAAATATTCAGATATAATGAAGTGGAGCCTTACTGAAATCATTTCCAAAAATTTGAAAACAATTTGGGTGTTTACATTTTGTAAAAAAGGGAAAAGTAACTGATATTATTTTCCTTCTAAGCTTCACTTCTCCGCCAAGGATGCTGACATTACTGCCTGCATTTAATGAAACTTGAAGAACATGCAGTCATCAGCTCACAGACCATTGCTATTGTATATGTGCTAATCTCGGCTAATCCACCTTTCACTTGCCAGATCAATATCTTACTACAAGCCTGAAGTTGTCTGAATGCTTTTGAATTGTGTCACAAAACATGCTAGAAACACTGTAAATTCTGGCAGGGATGCCAACACCTTGAGTTTCCATGGCTGGAATTGCCACGAGCTGCCACAAACACTGTTTTTACAGAATGTAAACATCAAAATTGTCAATTTTGTGGAAGTGATTCCATTACGAGTCCATTTCATTATGTCTGAATATGTTTAATGCCATTGTGTCCTTAAGGGCGAGAAAATGAAAATTTCAAGTGGGAATCGCAGTCATAGGCTTCATACGCTTTTCTTTGTTTCTTCACATTTATATTATTCACAGAATCTTAAACGAACTCATTGGGTATTTGTACTAAATATACCGTATTAGGTTCTTGAATTGGTGTAATGAATTTTTGCTCATAATTCTTATGCAGGTCTGTTTTATGTGCTTTCTTTCTCTTGAGTAACCGTTTTGAAGGTACCAGGCCGTATCGACTGGATTAAGCTCTTATATAGAAAATTCATAACATTGCTCTTAAAAGTTCTGAAAGTACGCTATAGGATGTATCTGAAAATAAGCTTGTAAAGCAAGCATTGATGCATTCTCGCTGAAGTGACAAAGTAAGTGTCAGACACGTATTCACTTACACTTTGACGGAATAGAAGAAAACACTTCAAACTAATTCGCGGTCGGTCGGCTAGGTATCAAGCTTATTGTCTATAAACAACTGTTGTTGGTAATTGAGAACGTGACTGTGGTAGTGTTCAATAATAATCATTTATAGGCACGTGTCTGCGATACCAATTTCAAGCCGCAGTTTCAACACGGCTACTTACGCAATGTAGCGGATATTGAGAAGGCTTTCTTTTAATAACAATATATTAATGAAAATGGAATAATTAAGTTTCAAGGAAAAAATCAAAGAACTTAATTGTTGTGTTCATCAAGAGTCTTTATAGGTATCTCGCTGCAATTCTAATTTTACGCCGCAGTGATGGCAAGTTCATATCTCACCTTTGAGATTGTATCAGTGCTTGGTTTCTCATAAAAATTAATAATACATTTTCAGAAAATATGTCACTTCACTCCGGCCTGTTGGTCTATATCTAGTCTGGGAAAACTAATCACACGGAAACTTTGGTAGGTAAATAGATTTTAACTATGATATTGATTTTCTTCACAATTTTTGTGTTATCACGGAGATCAGATTTCCAACTCGTTACTTCTGCTGTATTTGGATGTTACCAGAATTGCCTAGGTACTTAATCAGCTCTGAAACGAATATGTCGAAAACGATGTATTATTAATGACATTGAATCGGTGGCAAAATATTACCTACATCAGACCCTGAAAGCTACAAAACCATCGTGCCAGTGGTTCAATTACAAAATAGGTAGCGTGACAAGCGGTGTTGAAAGACTCATCATCACATTACAGAATAATGGACGATATTGGCAAGTTCATTTTTTCTTTAGAATAGGCTCAAAAGCTTCGGAAATGATGTTTTCAGGTATAACGGTTGCATTCGAGATTAGCCTCTTATTACTCTTGAAACAATAATCAACGATCTTATGAGTACAAAATGACCCGCGTTTTTTATTGGCTTACGTGAAAACATGACTTTAGCAATGAGCCTAATCAGCATTGTAACTTCCGGGCACTTTGTAGGTCTCTTGTCACTATTTCAGGGAAATTGCCGTTTATATTTTAATAAATTGTGACATATATTTTTTTGAATAATTAATACGCAATTATTGTAAAATAATCTTGATTGGACAAAGGGTAAGAGTCCGAAAAAAATGCCAAACCTTCCTACGATTCATTGTATATTTGCCATGCCAATTGGGATTCATAATGAAAACTTCCCGACACCTGTTCGATCGAAACTAAGCACGCACATTGTTGCATTGAAAGTACAAAAAACTCGCCAAAAATTCCAACGCAATATTTCCTGAATTTCTGTCGATTCGAATGTTTATCTATACACTTCAAGCTTTATTTACATGTAAACATCTTTGTCATTAAAGCTTACACAACGAAACACTAGTTTATGAAAAAACAGTTAGGACCTATTATTAATTTTAACTGCGACGTAAAAATCGGACAATCCTTGGTTTTAGGGGATTTTATTATTTCACCTTATAGCTACCATATGAAGATTCAAGTTAGGGTTGGGGTCCAATACACCTATATCTATGAACCTTCTTATTTTTCTCTCCGGAGTCGGCGGAGTCCCTCTTTAACGACGGAGCTGGAAACGCCAAATTTCATGCTCTCATTGTGAAATAGCACCACTTCACGAAAATGACCTCTAACTTGACTTGCCTGAAACTACGGAACAACTAATGGATATTTCCTGGCTATTTCATATTGGAAGGACGTTTCCAGCAGCCACTAAATTATTATCGGGATCCGATATTAATTATCCCAATTACAAAATTACTTCTTTTGCGATACATAAACAAATTCGTGTTTTACATTCAGAGGTATAGTTAGCTAGTCAATTACCATGTGAAAAAGTCTAATTTTTTTTAAATTGGGGGCGCTCTTCAAAATTAAATGTGCTGTTATTGCTTTAACCCCCCAAAATATTCGTTAGAAAGACACACTTAACAACATTTTGGTTCCCTGGAAGGCATAAATTTGATAAAAAAACGAACGGCCACTTGTTGACAAGCTGTATACACTGCATACTATATCGAAACTGGCGCACGCGCTGGTAGTTGAAGAAGCAAATTTCTACAAGAAGCAAAGTTATCGCTTACAATTACAATTTAATTGGCTTTTATGAATACCTCCTATCACAGAAGGCGCACATTTGCTCGTGCGAATAAACCCAAGTGAACTTTTCATTCAAAAATCTCCGTTCATGTGGCAGCCATCTTTAAAATGAATCTTGTGGGCACGCATTGGCTGTTGCCAAGATTTAGCTTCAGATGCTAATCACCCGTTTCACGCATTTGAACAGTATTCGCTTGCCTTGGTAACAGCCAGTGCGTCGCCCTAAGACTCACTTTCATTCAAAATGGCTACCGCGTGAATCAGATCAAAAGCCTTTAACAAGTCTAAAAATAGAAATGCAAATGATCTCCGCGGATGGTTAGAATAGATATTGGTGCACACAATTACGTAAAAACGCTCATTTTACGTTCTTTTTAGATACCATCTTGCAGTGCTTTCAGAATGTATGTGCTCCATTAACAGGTCCCATTGCTTGAAGTTCAAAATTATTTTGGTGTTAAACACATTAATTTGTGTTAACATACCACAAAATGGATTATGAATACTTTTTGGTGCAAGGTGAAATACAAATCCATACAAATGAACCCCAACTCTTTGCCTCATATTTAAGAATTCTTTTTTCGTATAAAGAAGGAGACGAGAGACGAATAAATATTCCTTAAAATACACCCTTACCTGGCTTATTGAACGGGTTTCGCACAATACTGCTCCGAGCGAGATTTATGTTTTTAAATTTACAAGTGAAAAAGTGACATTTCCAGACTAATATAAGTTAATATATATGCGGCGTCATAATGCACTTTTCGTGGGGCTTTTTTGTTCCTGATTTATCCACATCCTGCATTTAATTATTTTCATATTAAAAGTCCCTGGCGCACCGGATCTATACCGCAAACATTCGTTTTATCTTACGGTGTGTAACCATTTGCGCTCCAAACCCGAGGATTACTGGTATACAGTTGCCAAATTAGTTGCCTTTATTTTTAAAATGAACCTAAATATCTCTCTAATTTAAATATTAAATGATTTTAACAAAATACCATGGGAATGTACCTACCTGAAGATTTGGTGCATCCTGGATAGGATTACATTTATCTTAAAATCACAGTAGTTGGTGCTGAACAGATCTTTTTGCGTTCACGACAGTGTAATCAAATGCCAAGGTCGGACCAGCTTAGGCTAATTACTGTACTAGATGGGATACACCATACCCAAAGATAATAATTACGATAGCGACGGAAACAGATTAAAATGGGATGCCTAGATTTATTGTTTCAGACGCGTAACGAGAAAAGTTGGTAAATTTCCATTGTGGTACTTGAGATACCACTATGAATCTTAAGTGACGGTTTGTCTCATATCATTTAATCGCTTGTTTGCATCTTTACTTTGATAATATGAAATCAATACGCATTAGTGTTTCACTTCTCAACAAAGACAGGTTTTGTGTATTTAACTTTATGGACAATATCGGCCGATTTGATTGGTGATTGTCTGGGTTATAGGATGTACTTAGCCAATCAGAGGCATGGTAAGAAAAGGTTAAAAGTGCATACAGATATATAAGGTCTACCTCAATTGGTTACTCAGAGGATATATCGTGTTATATATCAAAAAAAAAAAAAAAAAAAAAACTGAATCGATTGCCCTATTGCTCACCATTGTTCCCGGACTGTGAGACCGGCGGACCATATCTCCTGCCACACTGGTCATTTTTACAAAAATTGTTCCCATTGAAATGTGGATAATGTGGACTACAGAATCAAGCCAATTCAGTGGGCTCATTGTATTTGCGCGTATGGATGGCATGTCTCTAAAGCGTGCACCCGGGATACAACTTCTGTTAAACAGGTGTCTCTGGAATGCTATTGTGTTCGGTAGACCAAGATGCCCACCCGTTGCTCCATTCATCTAATATACAATTACTGTTGTGTAGCCAATGCATTGTATAGCGATCACTGGTTACAGTGCGACTGCGATAAAACTATAAATATTACCCGACCCCTTTTAAAATGTCCACGTTTTCATGGATTGTTAGTGTTTAGGCCAACTAAAACCTTTGTTAATCACAAAATGATATCTAAAACACCCCTCTTTACATTTTTCTCAAATCACTGATGTTTAAAAAGTATTTTTTTTTTGAAATAAAATTTTAAACGAACTTCGCTCATATCCTTTGTGTGCTAAACGAAGTTCACTAGGATGAGGCTTGTGGCAAACTTGCTGAAGTCACGTGATATATTTTCGCTGGCTTCTGTTTCGGTATTGCATGCGGCGTTGTAAATATACCACAGGGAATAAACATGGTAGCTTCCATGATTGCTGTACTCAGTTGTGTACATGTCGGAATGAATCTGGATTTTTTTTAGCAAGGTAATTACTACGTGGCCATTTTAAAACCATATGGTACTTTTATTTAGGGATATTGCATATATATGTGCCGATAGATTAATACCAATAAATCACTTAAATTTTATGGACAATTATCGGCCGATTTGATTAGTGATTGTCTGGGTTATAGGATGTACTTAGCCAATCAGAGGCATGGTAAGAAAAGGTTAAAAGTGCATACAGATATATAAGGTCTACCTCAATTGGTTACTCAGAGGATATATCGTGTTATATATCATGTGATGAGCCAATGAGCGATAATGTGAGAAAGGTGGTAGTCATCCAGGAGTATTTGTATTCACCATACGTACAATCAATTCAAACACCAGAATGTATCACGAGTATTCCCTCTTGAGACAATGTATTAGTTTAACTAAATAGCAATAGGATCATTGGGAGCTGAATCGTAATGAGCTCTATGTTCAAACTTGACATTTTTAAGGAAATCTTGCTGTAGCGTCCAAACTTAATATTGGAAGCGGGCAGTGGCGTAGCCAGGGGGGGGGGCGATGTTTTGTCGGTACATAATGGTCCGTCGGTACATTTGTCTGAAAAGCTTTAAGCTGTTGTTTTTAGCGCGTGGTGCATGATATGAAATACAGAGAACAATTAGTTACTAACAATAGTTCAATTGGTCAATAATACTACCTACCCGACTACCTAATACTTTGCGTCGGTGATTTGGAGGTGACGCCCAAAAAATTTGGGTCAACCGGTGAGCGTAGCGTGCCGGGAAAAAATAGTTCGTCGGTACAATACATGTGTCGGTACATTCACAAATTTGTGCCCCCTCGTCAACAAAATCCTGGCTACGCCACTGGAAGCGAGATATTATACAGCGCAGACTTTCTATTACTGCACGAAGAATGGAAACCACAATAACTGATATATATACATGTATAATGGATCGCTTTCAAGCATGTATTGGACTACAATAGACAGAGACGTAACAAAAACGTCCAGAAGGTTTCATGAAGAATTTTATTTGGTATATAATTCCAAAGCTGATTCCAAACGTTTGAAGTTTGCGACATTTTTGACTTTTTGAAGAAATTTGGCATTATAGGTTTGTTTTTTACTATTTTTTTTCACGAAATTTTAAAATCAAAGTGGCTTAATTAGTAAAATAGTAATTAACTAATTATGACGTATTTACAAAACGTTAAATTGTCCGCATCACAAAACGACGTATTTTTCGAAACACTATACTGCGCGTTAGAATTGGTATTTGTCGTTTTCACATAGTGACGTATTTGCGCAAACGCGTGACATAACGACGTATTTGCGCGACGTATTTGTTATTTATACGTTGGAATTGCTATTTTGTCCGTTTTAAAATAGTGACGTATTTTATTTAACATCATTTTTTTCGCATATCTAAATAAATTGGAAGCTGATTAGTTAAATATATCTGAAATTTAACTTATTTCGGCGATTTTCCAATAGGTTATAATTGAAATCTATGTTTTAATTACTAGTATGGGGCAACTTAACATCTTTAAATGCGTATTTTGCAAATACGTCAGTATGTGACGAGGGCAACGATAATTATGCTCCGTTTACGGAACAATCATCTGTTGAATGCCATCGATGCATGACTATACAATCATGCGCTGTACTTCGATAGGTTCCGTCGTCAGACTGCAATAAACCAGACATAAAGAGAAATTCTTTTACATTTTGTTGCCCATTATTGAAAATATAGCATTCGGATTGGTCAGTTTACTGCCGTGCAATAATGGGTCTAGAATGCATTTCTAATTAAATCATGCTTATTGTGGGTAATAAAATAGAATTATAGGGTTTGCAGTATTATTTATGGGCTCACATTATTCGCCCATAAATGCTACTGTATCACCCTTTATTTCTTAAATGTTAGCCTCTTGTCTCTTCATATCACGATATTAATCGTTGAGCACCAATTTTATATATCCTACGTAAATACGCCAAAAGCAATGGCATGTTGATGGACCAAAGCGAGAAATTATTCCTCAAATTATTCAGTGGAAAAGCCAAAGTTATCGCAGCATAAGTTGATGTATTTGTTCTTGTTAGCAATCTATTACAAGAAAAAGGAGCGTCAACTAAAACAATATATTAATATGACTGCCAACCTCAATAAATGTAATTAGCTTTAACTGGTTATTGGATTATTAGTATTATTTTCGCATGTATATATATTTCATTTTAATACTCCTTGTTGTTACTAAAGTAACTATGTTGAACCCAGCGGATAATTTGTAGCATTTTCAGCCGAAGAATGCTTAAAACTATTGAATTTGATTAGACATGATCGAAGCGTGCTTTAAGTCTATTTCGAGTGAATTGAAGTTCCTGCGGCCTTTGAAGGATCCGGCCCCTTTGGCAACATTAGATAATAAGACGGAGGGGAACACAAGAAACTTTATTAACGGTATTGGCTCAAACGAGATAAAAACAGAATAATTTTGAAAGCAGAATTATGATACATTTATTGGACATAGAGCAAGGAGGCTGAGAGGGTTAAAGAATGAGAAGTTGAGTGGTTACTATCCAAATTGAGACAACAAATGAGATGAAATCATGTTCAAAATCAAAAATGGTACCCAAAACGTTAAAAATCGCATCACTAGCAATGGCATTAACATACAAAAAATAATCTATTAGCCTCACATCCACATGCTTTGAAAAATTCATACTTACATCTCCTGTAAATTAAAATCTGCCCTGCTGACCCTAATATTTCGTCCTTTACGGAAGAGAAACAATTTAATACCTTTACGACTTTTGTTCAATACCTAATTTGCAGCATAAATCGAAAAATATTCGTTCCAGTTCGTCATTCAAGCATAGAATTTACATGGCAACTGGTTCTACGTAATTGATTTCGATTGTTTATAAGAATATAAGAACAAATATATAGTGCTGGTACTTTCTACATTTCGATGGTCTTTAATGGCATTTGTTTCTGAGTATTGAATGAATTGGGTGTCATGCATGAGTGGGTTTGCTTTTGTGAAGTCATCATAAGCTACGCAAAAAGAGGGATTGCACATTTATAACGGTGTTCGTTAGAGACCAACATGTGTTCTCTGACTATGTCAACTTCTCGGAAAGTATCCGGACTATTTCTATGATGAACAAATGAAGATTGATAGATTGTAATAACCGGAGTGGTACGCTTAGTTAATCTAGCTGTCAGAGACAGGTCAGAACAGAAATTACTTTTTTTTTGTAAAGTTTTGGAAAATTGCAGCCATTGCAGCAGATCATTTTCGTCTCCTCCTCGACTTTACTAAACAATTTTTACATCGTCCTTGTCTGTAAGCCAAAATACTGAAACGATTTTGCTTCACCAGGGTCGATGGGCGTATTTTATTCGGTGCAGTTATATTGTCCCAATTTGTCTACTGTAAAAAAAGTCATTCGTGAAATTCAACATTATCTGGTTCATTATTAAGCCTTTTACATAAAATGAAAAAAAAAGCGATGACCAAAAATAAAATTCCCATTCCCTTACTGTAATTATTGACCAGTCCATTTTACTGGTTAACAGATTTCATCGATAGTATTAGAACAAATCGGTGGCATTAGGAGAGATGTTTGTGATGCTAGACTCCACGATTTAAAATTGAGAGAATTATAATCTATGATGAAGAGTTTATATTCGAATATTCTTCTTAGCCTTAGTTTTTCAAATATATCGTTCAGAGTGGGCTTTTTTAATCACGATCTCATTATAGTATATAATTTTGAATAAAAAATATGTGGTGTATTGTGCTCTCCTTTAAATATTGTTTTCCGCCTCTGTCATGCAACACGTAGTAGGCGTCTGACTGAGCCGTATATTAGTGTTTTATTATTATTATTATTATAATTATTGTAACATTCGAAAATAGAATAAAGAAATTATGTATAGAAAGCAGGCTCTACTGTAACCCGAGTTTGCTAAAAACAGCCCGTTGTACAACTCCTTACCCAAAGGTTAATGTTAGCGCTGCTGCTCTTATTGTTGTTGTTGTTATTACTATTATTATTATTGTTATTATTTATATTTTTATTTCTATTTTTAACAATGTAACTTTTGTTATATTGTAAAGCAATGTCACTAAAGAGCGTTAATATCGGAAAATAAATCACCCTAAATTGTACAACATTTTAAAATGTACAACATTTTAAAAATAATCCATGTGCAAAATACATATCATATTAGCACTGGCATGATCTCGGAGGCATGACGGATTTTTATCTTTTTCAAGTAGCTAAGTGTGAAAGTAGCATATATGGGATAGAAGAGAGTCTTCGTGCTCCAACGCTTTTAGCGAAATGTGGCCTGCCTCAGAAACAATTATGTAACTGAATGTTCTTTAGCTACGAGTACAAGCTACAGCTTGTGTGACCATGGAAATGAGGTGTGTTTTCCATGATATGCATAATGAACTTTGAAGTGAGGCTAGTCCAGTTCGCTGGGCTAGGACGATGACAATGACTCGGCAGCAGGTCAAGTTTTTTGACTAATTACCATTGTGAGCCGATCTGATCCGCTCGTCACAATGATGTGGCAATTAATAAATTGAAATATGGACAAATAATAAAAAAAAAACGTAGCCCTAAGTAAACATTAGAAATTGTGTGTCACTTTAAGCACCGGTACTTTGTATACCTAAGTGTGTATAGCTTGTCTTAAAAATGGTACAATCAGAAGAAAAAAAAATGGTTAAATATGAAATTTCAAAATAAGTCATTCTTACTTGGCAAAACAAAGCATGGACTTTCCAATAGCGTTTGTTTGATTTTATTTGCTCTTGTCAATTCAGAGATATAATCAATTTATTGCGATACATCAAAATCGATTTTGTGCCACTTTGCATGGACAGAGTACTGGGCTATGCTGGCGTTAAGCTCACAAAAGATTGCAACTTGGAAAAAGAAATAAAACACAGATTAAAGTACACAAAGGAAGTCTAGTTTTCTCGACAAGTAGTCAACTTTTCTAGTAGTCAACTTATTTTTAAAATGATAAATATTTGCTTTTCATAAATAATAAACAAACATAATTTTGGGGCATGCTTCAATGAAATCTAGCTCTGAATTTATTACTAAATTGGTATCTGTTAAAATCATGTCAGAACGAATATAATTGCAATAAAAATAAACACTCCAAATCCAAAGAAATGGGTTAAAAATATTGTACTATATTTGTGCATTGACTAATTGTTGAAGTCACTACAAATTTGAATTTGGAAGCTAAGTATCAAGGTGTCGGAAGGACTTTGCGTTTCTAGACCATAACAACTCACTCCTCCGTTGTAAATTGGGGTTGCTATACGGCCACGATTCTCTTCTAACGAACAACAGTATGGCGAATGTTTTTGTTTGGTATTCTGAAAGGGAGACTAACTTTAGACCTGGGTTTAAACCAGGGTTAGTCCTACAAGAGGGGACCTTTATTTCTTACAACATACTCTAAAAGTGTGCTGTAACGGGCAAGAAAATTCCTCATGGATGGGCTGTTCCAGCCCATTCATGAGGAATTTTCTCACCCATTACATGTAACTTTCGTAGTATTTTGAAAGGAAAAAAAAAGGTTCCTTCTTGTAGGACTAACCCTGGTTTAAACCCAGGTGTAAAGTTAGTCTCCCTTTCAGAATACCAGCCATACACTTTATCTTAGAGTCAGAACTTAGATCATATCCACATTACGTAAATGTCTTCGCATCTATTAAAGTTTCTTTTAATTTAATCACTTCTTTGAATGTGAATAACCTATTATTAACTAATTCTTTCACCGTCCTCACTCAACCAGAAAGTGGCACAAACTCGATTTTTGATCTTCCCCTGTAAATTGGAGTTATCTCTCAATTGAAAAAAGCAAATGAGATGAAACAAACAGTACTGGAAAACCTGGTCGATTTTCTTTAATGCAATGCTCAAAACTACTTACTTATGTTGAAATTTAATATTTAAAAAAAAATCTTTTTTCGATTGTGCTATTTTTAGACAGGCTGTATACTAGAGATATCTTAAAATCTGTACATCATAGAGACAAAACATCGATTTTCTAAATTGCCGACATAGACCTGAATGGGCCTGATAGTGTTTCAATTATGAATTCACCATTTAGCATATCCTATTTTGTATGCGACCAAGTTACAATAAATAATCTCGCAACTGTGGTGAAACGTGCAACTTTTGTTCATGAATCAAATGAATTCCACGGTTTATATACGCACATACACTCGTAATCCCTTTTGCGTATGATTTCCAGCGGTGTTTCTTTTTGCCTGAGTGATGAGTCGAAGGTGTCAGACCATGATATTTTGCATATTCATGGTGGGAGCACACGAAACATGCATTATGGTAATACGATCTTTGGTGAATGGGCCAAAACTTACCATAAAAGGAGATAATGTCAAGGTATCATATCATGTACATTATATCACATTAGAGCTTAAAGCTTAATTCAAAGGGTAATTTGAGATAACAAATCATGATCTGAAATGGGAATAATACACACGTCCAAAATCTCTAGGAAAACACTACTTGGAGAGCTTTGGAAAATGAAGGCCCTTAAAATGAAAGCGGATAGCTATATGAAACGACAGAGTTCCCAGTAAGTATTCTTGCATTCTTGCATTCAATTGGTTTTAAGGAGAGATGCAGGGAGCGTGCTTTTTCTGCAACCTTTAGCATTTAAACTTTTGAACTGTTAGATGACTTTGTGAATATAACTTATACAAGAATCACTCCTGGATTTAGTTAGAACTTCAAATCACCAGCTATGTGCGTTGTTTAAAGCTAAAGCAAATATCACTTAACATGGATGCGGATCATTTATGCTTCAAATGCAATATACGTTTTGTATCAAGTAAATTGTGCATATTAAAAGTACCTTTACTTAAAGTGACAGGAGGAGATTTTTTAGAATACGAATTTCTCTCAAAATTCACTGGATCGGTTGTAGACCACCTACCGAGAACGTTTCGAAGGTTTATTGGACAAACAGGTACAAAGGAAAACCGCAAACCTTGTTTTGAACTTGCCTGCCATCGTAATCGTTCCCCATAGAAAACCATGCTTTGACTTTCTGTCGTGCACGACAGAAACCACTAAATCATCATCTTATTACATAAAGACTTTGTATTCGGCTTATTCACTTCATGTGTGATCTAATATATTCGTAAGCATTCCAAATATGCAAAAAAAAAAAAAACGGGGTTCGACAAAAAATGGGGGGGGGGGGGCGCTTCTTTCTGGAAATCTCCTCATGTCTCTTTAAACACTGTATATGTCACTATTTTGGATCAGCATTGCGGACCTATTTCTACGTGGTTCAACCATACGTGACAAGCAGACAAAAACGGACCAATATTTTGTTTGTTTTTTGGTCAGATATTAGGGAATGGCTTTCATCATTATACTTTATATACTATATAAAAAGGGTAAGGAGGTAAAAGTGCCAATTTTTAAAACATCTTTTTTACCTAATTACGCAGAGTTATAGAGCGCAAACATGTACGATCGCATAATATTCAGCATTCATCATCACTCAATTTGTTTGTACTTTTAAATTGTAAAAAATATTTTAGGTTTTATTTAAAAATACTTAATCCACGAAAGCAACAGATGATCGGTTTTAATCCGCAAAGGCAAGACATAATCCTTCTTAATCCATGATCCTTAGTGCATGATTAGTGTAAATCCACGAAACAATGTTTGATCCTTTTTAAATTTGTCATATCTGTATTTTGCGTGATTTTTTTTTATTTATGCAAACGACTATCATGTAAGATTAAAATTATAAGCAGTGGTTAAACAGTTGAATAGTTTAAACAGTAAGGACTTGTTTGGCAGTTTCAAAAGGCATCCCAAAATTATTCTAAGCTTATGTCATCTACCTCCATATCTACCTACCGACTAATACCCCATTTACAACATGAAGTAGATCATATATTCTACTTTTTAATCTTATAACTACTTAGACATAATTCCATAAGTCTATTTTAAGACAGCATCTGGCTTGCTTAAATGTCGAGATTTTTTCGTGGCATATGACAGCTCAAGAACGCTTAAAAATATTGGCTTTGATTATACATGATTGAAAGGAGCCTTAAGACTATTTTAAGCACAAGGAAATCATCGAGGAGTTTTTAAGTACATGGTTCCTGCGGGCATCTTTCAAAAACACTTAAAAAACAAGACACTATTATTTGACACTATTTGCAACACATCTGAATGGAAAAGAGACTCATGGAAAAGAAGGTACTTTTTATCTTTGCCAGGTATGCCAGAAAACAACTTACCGTGACACCATTTTTTATTTCGGTATTTTCAAGTATGCAACTTAGACTTAAAACATAATGAAAATCTGAAAAACGTTCGGCCTCTTTGTTATCTTTTTGGGACACGTTATCGGTGCATCACATTTTCCCATAGAGTTGCGTGGTAAATAATGTAAAATTTAAAGCAAAAATATACTTTCTGAAACTCTTTTTTCTCAAAAAAGAATACCGTGAGCCATATGTTTTATTTCAGATTTGTTATCAGCACAAATGAATGGACTATATATCAAATTTTAAAGGAATTCTTCGACCCATTTAAATGTCATGATGCCAACACCGTAAATGAAGGCGATGCAAATATGTGATACCTCGTCCGCGTCACGTTGTGAGACATTCCCGCGTAGACAAATGCATGTTTTTATACGTTAAAGGGACAAGCAGCGATTTACTAATCTGGGGTCCGTTCCCGAAACTCAGTCGCAAATCTACGTGCATACTATGTCATGCCTGAGTGGACCAATTTGTCCAAAGCACTGTGTAACTGGTATGAAAAGGTCTGCTGTGTAGGACATACGCAGGAGCTAGTATACACGTAGAGTTACGCACGAGTTTGGGGAACGGACCCCAAGAGTACAAAACAATCTTTGGTATATCTGCTTCTAGCATGGGTGTGCTAACATAGCCTGCAACTGGTTGACTCAAAATGTGTGTATTAAAGACAAACCAGTACATACAGTACATTTTATTTGACACTGGACTTTCCATGGGCGCGTCCGAGCTGAGATAAAAAAACGGCTTCCCCCTGCAAATGCTCCAGATTTTGAAGCGCGATACCCATTAACCTTTGTTTATTCTGTACTGGTGTGTACAGCAATACGCTGTTTAGTGAACATATAGAGTCGCCATCATTGGTGTAATGGTGTCAACTTAAAAAAACCCTGTTAGTGATTTTTAAGTAGTTTATGGAATTCTACACACTCGTCTCTATTTTTAAGCTCATAATACTAAATTTCCACATTTTTTCGCATTGTACTCCTTATCTCTTTAAAGGTCCCAGGAAATGAGATGGTAAACCTACTACAAATCTTTATGGGACATTCCATTCCAATAAACAGGGCCAGAAAAAAAGAATACACTACCAGTGACATCATTAGTGAAACTATTGATTTTCAGTCAGTGTCATGAATAGATTCACACCAGTCACCTGGACTTGACACGAACCACATCAATTATATTTGCATTTCCTGGGACCTTTAAGCAAGCCCTGACCGAGTAAAATTCCTGAACTTACATGTATTTATTATTTGAATTGAATTAAAGGTGCTTGTTCCGATTTATGTCTATCGTATTCTCTAATTGATATGAGAACATGGCACTTGCACATACGCCCCGATATCGTGGGAAACAATCTGGTGGTTTTGATGGTAGAAACAATAATGCATATTGCAGAGCCCTATTCAATACTGTGCTAATGTTGATGGTTAACCACTAAAACGACGGTTTTTTGTTTATATCTTGGGAATGTAATGGATTTGAGGGCTCAAATTTCAGGATGACAATGAGAAAACTAGACCCTGTAATCTGAATCAAAAAATCGATACTACTTCCGGGTAAATCGGGGGGGGGGGGGGGGTCCCAAACACGATCGGAACATGCACCTTTAATATTTAACCACCAGACCCAAAAGATAAAAACAAATTGTTACCATTAAAATGTAATAGGTACTGATAAGAGTCGAACTTATGATCTCACGTGTTGCTCCATGCAGCGTTGCCACAGCCGTACCATTGTCTGCTTCGTCTTAGTCAAGAAATCTATTCACTCATTAAAATATGTTATGTTTTCAACCTGGTTGAATTAACATTACTGTCACATCTATATTATCTTATTTTGCTATAGCCCCTGGCTTGCTAAGTGGTTTAAAGTTAACAGACTATTCGTGGCATTTGCCAGCTGAAAGGCTCTCAGAATTATTGCTTTTGATTAGATCTGAATGAAGTGGGCTCTGAGACTACATGGGGAGCAATGAGAATCTTTCAAGTAGACGGCCCTGTGGCAGCTTTTAGACTCAAAATGCAAAAACAGAAAAACACTATCATTTGACAACAATTGCCACAACAGCGAGATAGAACAGAAGCGAAGTGAAATTAAAACTGATTGCGCCTTTAACAGATATCTAAAATTCAGTAAACTGAGAGTAAAGCAGCCAGAGGAGCGAGCGTGATATCGTATGTTGGGAAACAGAAAACATAACATCCTCGATTAAAAAAATATGCTATAAAGATAATTGTATCTTTACGACGGGATGGTCTTGTACATGTTTATTCTATCGTAGATTTGGCAATGCAATCAGCTTTAAATACATATCGTATCGTATTACTAATGTAATTTTTCTTATACACCCGATTGTATATTTGGGTAAGGTAATCGACGTAAGTGAGATACAGGGTGTGTGAGGAAGATTCCTACTCTCTTTAAAAATATTGAAAATGTTAATTGAAATCACACAATGCTTGACTGAATGACAACACGTATTATATCAAATATTATAAGATCTGAAGTTTTAAAGGAATTTTATGGTAGAGCTTTGTAGATAATAATATTTAACACAAATATTTCAAAGCGTGCTTTTCACTGATGCAATTTATTCACGAATGCATACACAGAACACAACAGTTTAGTATTTAAAGTTATCCGTCTGTAACTGTTATTATCTTGATGTTACTTAGTGAAGCAAAATATAAAGTCAAGAGTCAATGGTTAATGTCCAGTTCTCTCTTCAACGTGATGCCCGTGTGTATGATATGGAACTTTGAGCTCTCCCTGATACTGTTAACAGTTCCCCTGGTAATTTGTGTTCGACAAGGAGCTCTGACAGGTGATAAAAGACCTCTGTTAGACGAAAAATTGAGGACGAGCCATTTCGGATAAGTTTGAAGAGCTTTGCACGTAGCGACTTCATAGTGAGGCCATACGCAACGTGTGTACCTGTACGTGAAACGTGTTGTTCTTTTGTTGGATCGATACATGAACAAAGGAATGCGACATTGCAAGTACAAGGGCACGGCTCGTGCGTGGCATCGAAACCTACCTATTGACTAATTGAAAATTTCCCGTGTTATCCTTTTGTGATGAAAAAAAGTCAGCTCGTCATTGGCACATGTAGGAATAGTGCTCGTCGAGAAATTATGTAACAGCAATTGAAGATTGTTGATTGCTTGATAATAACGGCAGTGGACTTAATCCCTTTAAACACTTGTGATTGCAACAGAGGCCCGCCAGGCCCGTAGCCAGAGAGGAGGCGAATGTCACCAAAAGATCAGCTTTCTAAAAGATAATGTTTACAAAAGGGTCCAGTTTTGCAAATCACAAGCCAGTTACCCCTTTTCCCTGTAGCAATGTATGCTGTATAATTATATTCATATTAATGAACTGTTTATATCAATGGTATGAACCTGATATTATGGCGCAGGGCCGTATGCAGGATTTTGTTTGGGGGGGGGGGGGGGGGGGGGGGTCTGCGGGACTTCGAAAAAGTGGACATTTTTGGTAAAAGTGGACTTAACCTCCCTAAAATGGCCCTTTTTTTGGACTTTTTTAACATCTCATCACTAAAAAGTGGACTTTCTTGTCAAAATTCCTTTGACCTTTGTATGCAAAAAAATCAGCAAAAAGTGGACTTTTTCCTCTTTTGTGGAATTGGGGGGGAGGGTGGACCCCCCCCCCCCCCTTGCGTACGGGCCTGATATGGCGGTTTCTCACCCACCCCAACCCCATCCATTTCAAATTTTAGGACATCCACAAAAAAGGGAAGAGATTGCGGAGAGATTGTACAGTTTGTCGGCAGGCCAACCAAGTACTGTTGTTCACAGGGAAAATTGTTGGACAGGGTCATTTTATTTCACAAATACAATAGGCAAACGACCTTGCTATTGGCCACAGTCCCTGCACACGTCTGCAGTTCAAATCGATGAAAATCAGGCCCATGTTATAGCATATGAGAATTCTATTCCGTGATACCAGTAAATGCAAGGTTATACATTTTTCGAGGGCTTCGCTTTCTAAAAACAGATAGAGTAATACGTACACATACTTTTTTGTAGCACACAATTCAAGTAATGATTTGGGATGCTTTAGAGTTTCTAACTTCAGAGACGACGCTTTTTCAAAACTTAAAATTCATCGCTTTTAATTCGTTGTTTTTAACAACCAAACACCCTTTCACGTCATTAGACCAACTTAGATATGTAGTTAACATTCCGCAACAATAATACATTATTTTAATCATGAATTCAGGTATTTTGGACCTCAAATCAGGACATTTTCCAGAGTGTTTTCAACCAGCTATTGAGGTCACAGCGATTACATTGCCTTCTTGTGTACAAGCAAATAACGCATGTTGGCGTGACCTCCTGATTGACTGTGTAGGATCGGGCGTGGTCATCTTCAATGTTGTTTGGACATAACATCATTGTATCTCTATGCAGAAAAGGCCTTCCCCGAAATGACTCAATGCAATGATCAATTGTAAAAGTGAAAATATTAAAATAAAAAATATTAAAAAATAGGATTAAAATACTACAGAGTTGCACGGGAAAGAGCATCTCTTTAAAGGATGACTTTGAACCTTGTCAGGGCTGTAGCCGTGTAACTAAAGATTTAAAAACATTTTGACTGATTTCAAATTTACCCCTGTACTAAATTTACCCACTTATTTTACAAAGTTCCACACATTTAGGATTCTTTTTTATAACCCTATTATGGGTAGAATTTATGCGAAATCCTTATAAATATTCTATAAGTCTACCTAAACACGGTCATATATAATGGTAGAGAAAATATTTTACAAGTAAATACACGATTGAAAGTATATACTCAATATACACCCAATAACCACTTGTAAAATGGAACCAAAATAAAAACAACGCGAACCTCAAAATTGCGCGTTAAAATATATAGGTTATAAAGATTGATGCCACAGTTTCTGTAATTGTAAATTCGACAAGTTCAGTGTTTTCACGTATTGACAATTCGTCTGCTGTAATAACTTATCAGTTTCAATCTACGGGATTCCATATTATTCGTCTCTACTGCTATAGTGTCAACACAATGACATCGCGGCATCAATTCTTATTCTTAATAAATTGTTGCGAAGAGTGAATGTTATTAGAGCAATCCGTCTATTGGCCCTTGGCATTCCTTAAGGAGCTTACAAAGCCTGTTGAGTCTAGTTCAGGTCACTCGAATGTCGTATTGTATCATAGAGAAAGCGCAATGTAACAATCACTAAAATAGATATTTATTTGTTCACGTGTCCAATATCTGTGGAAGCCCTTTTATTTTTAATTACTAAATATGATTTACTGGAAATTTGAAATGCACGTGTTCAAAATTGTAAAAGCCCTTTTATTTTAATTACTAAATATTATTTTACTGGAAATTTGAAATGGTCATATACTTTACATGTCCACGAAATGGGACCAAGGCTCAAAATGTATGCTGACAAACTGTCGTAAACTATTGAAGCAATGCGTAAAGGTCAGAATGACGATTGAAGCTAGGTTTTCATACAAAGAAATACTAGTATATGGAGTGTAGCGATTGGGTTTAGAAAAACGCGATACGCACATATTGTATTTCGAGCGACGGAATTAAAGGATGAATGCCGATCACATTCCGATGGTTTCACAGCTGTTAAGTGTGTTTTTCCTGATCTCCAACTGCATTATTGATGCTTATTCTTGTTTATTTGTTTTAATGTGTCCCGTAAACTTTTTTGGTTCTTGTTCACTTTATCACCATTAGTGTGCATTGTGTTTATTTGCTACAAAACAAGGTGATACGACTTTTGCCAATGTTATGCAAGTTGCTATGTAATCATGGAGTTTAGAAAAAAACGCACATAATTAATTAACAAAAACAAAACTTGAGATTATCCATAAAATTTTACAGTAACAAAGGACAATGAAAGAGCATTCGAAAAGCAAGTCCGAGGACGTTAATTAATGAATACCATCAAACTGTCTTTAAAGGATTTGACGCTCTAGTAATTATGGTAAAACCATCTATAGTATGGAAAATTGTAAGTTCGCTTTCATTACTAAATCATGTCCGTTTTTGGGTGTCCTATACTATGACACTTGTTTAGTTTATTGCCCATTAAAACATTCGGCAATTTATACATCAGTTGTAGGTACCAAAACTGGCAACAACAGCATAATGTTAAAAAGCAGAACTGAAAATAACTAGCCTAGTTTTAGAGCTTGATTTTTTTAATGAATGCCTTACAAGCGCCCATTACCATTTAAAAGGTTTCTGTTAAGTGAAGGTAGATTATTTGTTTCCTTAACAAATTTATTTAGAACATTAAATAAGAACTAAACTGTCCCCTTTGGAGAAAGGAATTTAATTTAAAAGTGGGTCATGCCTCCGACAAGCCTGCCATACATTGCTTGCAATCGACACATATCTGGCATGACGTTACATGGCATATTACTCCTATGGTATGCATGTAAATATTTGGATGGTGTACCAAACCAGCTCATGATACAAAAAAATCATACCAATTCGTACATGCATAGTGTTTGCAAAAATCTGTCTTAGTATCACACGTCTATCATAAGCATAAGTCGAAACTGAACTACAGCCTGTCTCCAACGGTACAATCAGAAAAAAATTGGTTAAATATGAAATTTCAAAATAAGTCATTCTTACTTGGCATAATATTAAAGAACAAAGATCAGGCTTTCCGGATGCAAAAATTGTGTTTGGTTTTCATCTATTTGCTTTTGATATAATCAATTTAGTGCGATACACCAACACCAATTTTGTGCCACTTCTATTCATGGGCAGAGTTGTTTCGCGCAGTTATACCATGCTATCTTGAAGCTTACGAAAGATTGCAACTTGACAAAAGAAACAAAACACAGATTAAAGTAAACAAAGGAAGTCTAGTTTTATCGACACAAGTTTTAATAGTAAGCATAATCAGTTCAATGATAAATATCTTCTTTTCATAAATAATAAACAATGCAAATTATTATTGCACGTCAATGAAATGGAACTTTGAATTTATTACAAAATTGGTATCTGTTAAAATCATGCAGATGGAATGTAATTGCAACAACAATAAACATTCTAAATCCAAAGAAATGGTTTTAAAATATTGCACTCTCTTTGTGCATTTACTAATTGTTGAAGTCAATAACAATTTGAATTTGGAAGCAAAGTATCAAGGTGTTGGTAGGAATTTACGTTTCATGATACTTCAAGACCATAAAAACTCTCCCCTCCAGGTTGCTGTACGCTCATGGTTCTCTTCTAACAAACAACAGTATGTCGAATGTTATTCACTTTGTCTTAAAGCCAGAACTTACTGATGATAACTTCCACCATTACATAACTGCTTTCGTATCTTTTAGAGTTTCTTTATGAAGTTAATCCCCTTTTTAAAAAAATCATATCTGCTCAAATGTGAATAACTCATGTTTAACTAATTCGTTCACCGTTTTCACTCAACCAGAAAGTGGCACAAACTTGATTTTGTGTTTCGCAGTAAACTAGAGTTATCTCTCAATTGAAACAAGCAAATGAGATGAAACAAAACAAAAAAACCTGGAAAGCCTGGTCTTTTCTCTTTAATGTGATGTACAAAACAATTTACTTATGTTGAGATATAATATTGAAAGAAATCGGTTTTTGATTGTACCATTTTTTTTAGACAGGCTGTAGCCGCATTTCATGTCAACCAAAAATAGGTAGTTGCAGAAGGCTATCTATGATGCTGAGATCTGCACTGAGATTAACAACTACATGGTGCCAACTGTCTGCAGTGGCACCGACGTAATATGGTCACTTGATAGTGGTCTTCAATACAAACAGGAAAACAATTCAAACAGCAAATTAGTTTAGACTCTTACTTAGATAATACTTAAACTAATATTTGAATTGTATGGGCTAGCTTCGCGGATCTAAAATAAATCTCAGATCGAAATATTACTTCCGATGTACCCTAGGAGTCCGAAAAGAAGTATGATGACGCAGCCAATTTTAGTGTCCATTATTTAGTCTGGAAGAGTGATAACCTATCACTTTAATTATACTGCAATATTCATGACGTATAGTTTTTTTATAATACCGTATTTGTGCGTGAACTTTTTTCTCAATGTGCTTGAGGTGACTTTCACTGAAAGTCTTTGACTTTCACCTGAAATGTTTGTGCGTTCGACACATGAAGTAGCTTTCGTCTAATAACTGTACGTGGAGAAGTGTTCCCACAAGTTCTGGCGGATGGCTCTCAATCTTGCCTTTAACTATGTGATATCACCCGCAATGAGAGCCATAAGGGATAAAGTCATTCACTTTTACTGTTAAAAGAAGCCTCCTTTGAACAGAAGCATATTCTAGGCAAACCATTAATTCCATATCACTTTTTCCCTTTGAAGTTGACGGATCTCTTTTTACAATTTAATCCTTTCCTATTATTAATTTTCTGTCTCTTAAAACATTCATCTGTTATATTAATTAGCTCGTTTCCAAGTTCACCTAATAACTAAATTCATCTTCACTATCGAAAACCCATCTGGGACCATTATGGATTTTTTTCTATTATTTTTCAGTATCCCGTTCGCACAGTGCGTGCCACGCATGTTTTTACGCATGATAGATGTGTCGCAACGACGCACTGCGATTAACACGTATAGTCATTCAACTTGACTCTTGCACAATCAGGATGGAGAACGTTAAGATAGCAATAAAGGTTCCTTCACAGTCCGACTAACACATTCATTTTGTCGTTGCCACACATACGTAGGATTTCTGCGGTGTACCGAGCGATATTTAGGCTCATCATAATGGGCATGCTCCATTGGGCTGCCATACAAGCCTATCGTGATCCAGATATGAATGGTTTGCTGGACTGATATAAAGCTCCATGAAAGACGCCTATATAAACCAGATTTATATTAGTAACATGTCTTGCTGGTTTCAAATAATAGAAATATTGACAAAATTATTTGATACAAGTATTTGTAATAAGTTGTTTCCTTTTTTGCAATAAATTTAAAGACTTCCTACCTATTGGGGATCGTCAACGTCATAAAGCTGGTCTACATTTCGCACAAAGTTTGAATCAAAGATCTTTCTTTAAAAAAAAAATCTTTAAAAAACCGAAATTCCCCAATCAGAAACATGTAGTTACCACATTACCTCCTGCAAGACTCCCGCAATGTCATTGGGTTGCAGCACATCATAAAAAATGCACATGGCATAAATACTTTAAATCCAAATCAATTGAAACTGACTGGGCAAATTGAGCAATCAACAATAAAAAGTAAATATCAAAAATATCACAGCATCCATTTAAAATGATGAACAGGTCATGTGTAACGAACGCGTGAGAGCGGTAAAACAACAGCGAATCGACTTTCAGGTATGATACATTTCACATGGATAGTGGTAAAGTGCTCCGAGGAAGTCACAATATTGCACTTATGTATTTGACGTCTTGTAATCTTGTCAATATCAGTATGTAATCTTTAAATGTATTGAGATTTTGCAGAGTTACATCTATACCTGGAGCCGTAGTTTTTTAGGGGTATAAATGTAATATTTGACCGCTTTAAAAAGGATTTCGTCCCAAGGCAACGCAAAGTTCGTATGTGTCCAATGTCAGGAATCATAATAGAAGTATACCCTTAAATGTGCAGAAACTGTAGTGAATTTCAATAAATCATATTCTCTTGAGATTGTTCTTTGAGTGACCGCGTCACTCGAGGACGTATCTTCGGGAACTGCTGATCAAGATTTGACATCTTCAGCACTTGATAAACAAATACTACAGTTGCTGGAACAATTTCAAGTTATCCCTACATGACCTTAGACCTCTTGATTTGCGTTTATTTAACTTTACAACCAATAAACAAAAACAACAAACCACCTTTTTTATTATTATTATTATACATGTTTCTTTATGCACTAACTACGACGTTAGAAATTTCTTTTCCCCCTAAAGTTCCTTTTTTTATACACTGTTATAATGCACTTTATTCCGTTTAGTATAACAAAGGGTATGGGTGTCAATGAATGGAAATAAACGCCAGTGTGCAAGGCAGGTACAGGCATCGCGTACATGTCATAGGTGACGTGTGTACTTGTACGCGAGAATGAAGTTCCTTTGAACAAAAGAATCGTACATTTTACAAGCTCACGCCTCGCGCATGGCCTCTAAACCTGTCTAGTGAATTCAGGTCACGTAGCGCGCCAACATTATGGACACCCTCCCATGTTACTGTTGCGAGGACGGTTAATATCAAACCCCATTTCCTGGTAATATTTTAAGTCACGTGGGTTCACTTAAACTATTCAAACATCCCAGCCCAATAAAGTATGGTAATGCCGTTCGGATGTTAAGAACGCAAAACTATCAACCATTGACATTACACATTTGATCATCTTGTGGATAATTACATGAAAAGCTCGCGATCTTAGATATACAAAGGCTGATTTAATAATATTTATAAGAAGCTTATGACGTGACAAATTTGGATCGATGAAATCCAGAACTTTCCTTAACATACTTAATCAAACCTCTGAGCGGAGTCTCCCTTTTCCTTATGCATTGCACATATACAGTGATTAGTCTAAATAATTTGATCTTCACCTAATACCGTTAGGTTTCTTTTTTTACTAAAAAGGTGCTATAGCGGTAGATGACGAAATGTTCTTGAAATAAGGATTTATTAAATCTCCGATCCTAATTTGCCTGGTTTTTATAAGCACAGATCCTAGTTAGCCTGTTTTTTTTTTATACGTGTAAAGTCGATATTTTTTGTTAAATTATTGCCTCTCTTGGGCTTAAAAAAGCCAAAATTATTAAAGTTTTAATGCATAAAACTGTATTTAGGAAGAGTAAAATCAGACAACGGTTTGATTTTTTTTCTCCAGAAATCATCCATTATTGCTTTTAATGCTTGGTTTTAATCTATCGCACTTCTACCAACCCTGCCCAGTTGGTTTATACAGCGCTTTGCTGATATGATAATATGGAAGTTTCGGTTCGAATCCAGCCCAGCCGCACATGTTTTATTTCAAAGTTTGCATACGCAAGATTATCCAGAGAAAGAATGATAATTATTCATTCTTCTCTACTTGGAGAAATAAGTAGTTAAAATCTTTAACCAACTACATGTTTGCGGGCAAACATGTGAACTGAATAGAGTTCCCCAGAAGGTAGATTAAGAACGTTAATTGAAGAATATTATTCTAACAACAAATTTGTAAATAAACTTTCATTTTTCTTAATTGCGTTTTAAATTGTCTTTGTAAGGTGTTAGGGACAGGAAACGTTTTATGCCAGAAGAAGAATTTATAATAACATTAATACCACAATCTGATGTCATTCCGCTTACTGGTTTAAAGCAACACAGTTATGCAAGGCAAATTTGTTTTGTTTACAGTGATTTATAGTTGGTTACCTTCAAAAGTCAGAAATAGCAGTAAGGGTACAGAGATAATTGTCTTCAAAACCAAAGAATCAAATCTGATTAAAAAATTTACAGAGAACAGAGGAGTAACATGGACATCTTACTTGATTTGAAATCTTGACTTTAACTGGAGCTTTGACGCAGCAGCCAATCCTAGAATAACATGTTGGGTCACACTGGACGTGATTGAATTCCCTCATTTGTATTGTACGATGGCGTCTTTTGTGCATATTCTGAATGCTGGCACCCGAATCAGACGAGTTTCGCAAATTTGCAGAATAAATAGTCTTGTCTTTTATCTTTAAGAAAGCAAGATCTTTATTTCACGAACGGGTTTCGATAGTCATCACTTTTCCTTTCCTTTCTTTGCTTAAATAAAAGAACAGCGCTCTGCGTTTAAAGAAGTAACATCTATATTACACGTCAGTATTTGCAAAAGCAAAGTTTATTATTTGACCAAATTACCAACGTTGTGTTTGTCTCTAGATACGATTTCGTTCTGTATAATCCTGTATGTGGTAGACGGGTATCAAATTACACTGCCTCGTTCACGGTGGAAAATTTGAGATTGGATTTAGCCTAGAGCGCCTCCTTACTGATCCACGGGTCACTTCAAAAATTGATCCGCTCTTCTTTTGGACGAATGCTCAGCGATCTTAACGGAATGATCATTACGATTTTTCACGGTTATCAAACTATGAAATTTTATTGGACATCCATTAAAGACAATTAGAGTGAGTACTTCAAATATCCTTTTGGGAATCAAATTTCAAATTGCCATGAAACGAAGGTTAATGCCCTGGATTATTTGTAAAAGCGAAAAACGAAAGTCTTGTCCTTAAACCTGGGCTAGAATTGAACGAGATAAAACTCTCATAGTGGTTCAGGAAATTGGAAATGACAAGGCCAAGATTCCACCCTATGGCAGAAGGTATATGTAACGGCACATCGGAATAGAGAAAATAGTTATGGAAATATTGATGCTTAAAACATCAAGGAGGTATATGTTAACGACAAGACCAGATAATAAAATCTAATACTCAACAGGGAACGATAACAACACTTGGGACATAAATTACCCTTCCAGGTTTTTGGCATGCGTTTCAATTGCGATGTTAATGGTACGAGGGCGATTGAAAATAAGTTCTGCCGCCTAAGGTGGAAAATGCGAGCTGTTACAGATTCCACTTACTTACAAGTAGTTCATCTCATCGAAATGAACATGTGGAAAGAGTGGCTGTTTTATAATTTTTCACAAAAACAGATTAAATTGAAGTTTGCCTCTAAACCTCTTCAAATCGGCTGTTTTGGCGATTATGGGGATCACAGATTTTCATCAAAAAGCACATTTCAAGGGCATAATTCTAAGAGGTCCATGAGAAGAGAGAGGTCACAGAAGGGGATAAAACCACCCAAACTGGGAAATCTGCCTCAAAACTGGGAAATTGCCCCGACAAGTGCTCCGCGGTACTCCCCTTAAAGATCTTTAAATTTATTCCGTGTCACTGGGATTACATTATGAATATGCTGAATTTCGGCGCCAGTTATAATGGCGCATAATATCAACACTCCCTAACAGCTATAGGACAAGTGCGCCCAGTCAATTCAGGTTAGACATTGTTAGATGGCATGCGCGAAGAGTGTTTGTATTGCAATAGAATTCTTTTGTCGTGACTCGATCGAAAAATTATTCACGTTCATGTAAGAGACACCCATTGCGTATATATCATTTAAGCTCACTAAGTTTTCGTTGTTTCCCTAAAGCAAACGAGTACCACAATAATGCACCTTTGTTAATATAACAATCGCATTTAAGGTACGAACTCACTTGTAAAAATAGTTATGGGGAACAAATGAAACTTTGAGCATTTCTTTCACATTTAAAAACTCTCACAGAGGAAATACAACAATATACACACCAAAGTGCAAGGCTAAAATACAACAAATAACCAAAGTTTGAACATATGGTGACCGGAAAAATTTTAAGTTATACGAATCACTAAACTTGCAGCATGTCAGCCGCCCAACAAAAGATGTCTTGTCGCTGCAGCTAGAAGTAGTCAAATCGATGTGAAATTGATGAGCGCGGTGGAAACTTGCCTCAAATTTACTATCTAACGCCAACTTAGTTTGAGAAAACATAACAAGTCTATCATGACAGTCAATCATGAAATTCATCATTTCTTAATATAACTAGTGCATTTTCAGACATTTTGAAACCAGTATTTTTCAAATCCCAAGCAAGAAAGTAGTCCACCCAAGCATTTTTGATACTTACTGCAGCCCGGTTAGTGGTGTATACCTTAAGGGATCACACGGAGTGTAAATTATACATAATCCAACAACAATTTGCTATAGCGCTTTATCAACATATAATATGGATAGATTGGTAAGAGTGGTGGACCATGAGATGGACACTTACATATCAACTCATCTATAGGTAATATGAAAAGCAGCACAATCAAATCAATAATCTCAAATATCAACTTCTTCACCAATAATTTAGTTTAGGCGAGCTGAATATTCTAATACCTTTGTGAACGCGCAAGCGATAAAGGATGGTGTATTTTTCTGCCATATGATTAAAAGAATCTATAATGCGCGTACAGTGATTTTTCTCAAAGGTACTACATTTGTGAGTTTGAAGGTCCTCTAAGTGCGCACAGTTTAGAGAAAGAAAGAATTTCACCAGTTTTATTACAAGGTTCTCGTTGTTATGGCGAGTCGAGATCGTACATTTTGGTAATAAAACTCAAGCTTTAACAAGAATAGTCTTTTAAAAGACAACCGTCGCTTAGCGGGATGTAGTACTTAATATGTTAGTGTAAATACTAGATCTCATAGGAACCCCCTTGATATTAGTGTAGATAATATAACCAAGTAATATATTCAGGCATCAACCATACGCATGTGTCAACCTAATTTTGAAATACCACTGGTTTGAAAATGCCAGCCTTTATAATACAGCCATATCCATTTCATAGGTGAGTGCCCACTGTTATCAAATAGATTCTCAAGATTTTTCACCACAGTCCATTGCACCGAAGATTACAAAATTCCTATCCAGGGAAACCAAAAAGTTTTTTTTTTTTTTCAAAACAATGCTTGACACTATGAGGCAATGAAGTATCAACTCCTGTGGCACAGTTCAATAGCTTTCATTCACAAGTGTATTTAGAAAACACACCCCTGAGTGTTGTGTATAATATAATGATACCTAGAATACACAAGATCAGTTCATGTCAGTGCATGTACAAGTACAACCCACTGAACTGTGCCCTTGGTTGATGAGCATATTGTAACTCATAGTGTGTGCTATCTGGGCATTGAACACATAATAGTACTCCCAATACCATGGATCATATCATCCATTTCATGTCAATGAAGTGAGAAGTTATCCACTGTGATGGGTGTGCTATCATCCAATCAAAAGTTTTGTTTCTAGCTGCTTAGGAAAAGTAAATGAAATTCCTAGTAGGCAAATACCATGTCCTTAATTCTTAAAATAATTGGAACCAGAGGACTTTGCACTGCTATATGAGACAACCACCCAACTCTGTGCATGACTGTGATATTCTGCCATTCATTTGCTTGCTACACATATGCTAGGGTAACTTGCAATGTAGTGGCTTTTATCTATTCCGATTTTATACCATCTTCGATGGAAAAAATGGAGAAGGACATTGATGTTGGCCACTTACTCTCCGCGGTTGTTACAAACTCCACGCGGTTGTGTCAAACGCGATGGTTTATGTCCGCTCTAGCGTGCCATACTTATCCTACAATAAAACCGACGCAATCCAAAAGTGACCTTGATATATCTCTTAAGACGAGAATTTGCTAAACCTAGTTTTCCTCAAGAGTGTGACCATTCAATAGGTCAGTGAAAACATATAGGACACTGTTCAATTTCTGCGTGTAAATTAAATTAAAGGACAATCAAACACACTTAAGATGTGAAGGCATGCCTACCTTCACTATCTCGCTGTATTTGTATGCAGCTCACGGCACTTGGAAATCGATCGCATTTTAAAAATAATATCGTATTTAACGAAGCAATATCCGCATTGACATGCTGTACAATTGTAAGTGATATTCGCACGGAAAAAAGGAGGAAATAACAAAAATCTTGTAATCTAAGGAGAGAATTTGTTAGGATCTGATCATTTACACTCTGACTGTAAGTCAAAGAAAAATTCAAGACTCTAACAATGTATCAGATACAAAGAGAGAAAATTGCTCGGAAAGAGAAAAATATATATTTTTTAAATTACAAACTTTGATTCCGGAAATGCCTTGTTAGTACAGACGTATGTTTGATATATGTGAAATAGATGAAATGACGATTAAAGGTGCGTGTTCCGATCGTCTTTGTGACCCCCTGATTTACCCGGAAGTAGTATCGATTTTGATAACAATTTTCTTATTCTCGTCCTGAATTTGAGCCCTCAAATCATATTATATTCCATGATATTAACAAAAAAAGAACCGGGCGTTGCAATATCCATTATTGCTTCTACCATCAAAACCGCAAGTTTGTTTGCCACGGTACTTGATAAAGCGTACGTGCAAGTCCCACGTTCTCATATCACGTAGGGAACACAATAGACATAAATCGGAACAAGCACCTTTAAAAAAACTTATCCAGAGAGAGAGAGAGAGAGAGACAGACAGATAGACAGACAGACCAACAAACACAGAGACAGAGAGCGCGGAAAACATGAATGGGGTTTTTATAACCAGCCAATAAACCATCAATTGATGATGAACAGCATATTAAAACATTAATTGCTTTTCATAGGTTTGCTTTTTAACTTTGTCAACAAAAAATGCAACTAATTTCTAAATGCTATGCCGAATTTCTTCCACATTTGCCAAAGGCTGTCACTATTTAATACTCTAATTGCGTTGTTCCACATGACCAAAACACAGATTGTTTATTATCTATCACCCTCGGGTAAATCGTTATTCAGAATAAGGAGCAGTGATTGGTTCAAATGTGTCACGTGATATATCTTTATTTAACAACAAGGATTGTTAATAATGCACTGCGACCATGTCATGTGCGTAATATAGCGTATACTAGCACTTTAGATTCAATTCAGATTAAGCGCATTAATTTAAGCTTGGCACATTGTGTAAGTGGTTGTAGTGCTTCGGACACGTTGCTCGGCCATTCGCTCATTTATTTCTTAATAGAAATCTAATCATTGATATGCTTGAACCACATTTTATTTCTCAGAAATATACCCTATCGTCTTATCGTATAAGGGGTAATGCTAGTTGAAAAATAAGCCTATTTCACTTTGTTAAATAGGTCTGACAATGTGCAAATATATCCATGGCATTGTTTTAAACGAAAAATACCGAATGAAATTTTGCTTTTGAAGTTTATAGTTTACCATGAAAGGATGAAGATTTTCAAAATTATGCTCTCTAACAGTTAAACAATATATTTCCTTGATCGACATTCTTTCAGGAATCAGCGCATGTTTATTTTAGGGCCATCGCCTTATTTGCGTTGTTGTTTTAAATATTGTGAATAATACCTGGTAATATTTCGATTTACTAGTGAACAGTTCTGTAATTTGGGGAATTTTAAATAATTTGTCCATTCCGTGCATCCAATAACATCAATGGAACAAAGAAATGGTTATTAAACTAACACGATTCCTTCTGAAAATAGATGTTGGCGACTGAACAAAATCTCTGCTATAAATATCGAAAAGCAATGTTCAAATGATAAGATAAAGAGGATTCATTTCAAGCTAGGCACTTTTTTGTGAATCAGAGAGTGTTTGCTTTCAAATGCAACAAGAACGTTTGGGAAAATTATGAATAAGATTTTATAGAGGTGAATACAAATGGTTGAATTTCGTGTAACTGTAGGCCTAAAAGGGCCCGCGGGATAGCGGGGCGAAGCTAAACTAAATACCTGGGCACGTTCACACAATTAAATTGTGTTCACCTACGCAGCTGCAACAGAAAGAGAGTCTTTCATACATCCAGTGTAATTACATTACATGTGTGGCAATGTTTATACGCCTTTTTGGCCGGCGTATTTCCTTTCTTCTATTCAGTCACAAGTAACATGTTACATAGTTTACTCTCTCTTTGCCTCGGTCTAAACTATAAGTAGGCATTGGTTGGTAATATTGCCAAGACCTTTAAATATAGATGGTCAGATAGGGGAATACTTCACGGAACATGCTAGTTGCGTTTCAAAGCACTTCAGAGCGCTGAAACGAGCTATTTTGGTTTGAACGCGAGTGGCGAATCTTTTGCTTTCGTTAGAATTCACTTCAATTTCGTTTTGTTTGCTTTTTCACTCGGCTCGAGTTTTGACGGTTGTATGATTGAAGCATCGACGTTCTACCGATTATGTCATTTACTATTCTGTCCCCTCAAGGAATTCTCATTAAAGTTGACGTACAGGACATTTCTAAAACTAATAAATGCTGCTCATCCTTCTTCAATTTCGGACCCTGAGGTAAAACTATTTGAAAACGAGGGGAAGCTCTATTTCACTAACGGGATAGGAGGCATGTGAAACAAAATCATCGAGGCAATAAGCTTGTAAACACCTTACTGTTTGCCGCCAAAGCTTAGATTGCGTTGAAGTGGGGTCACATAGACTCCTGATGAATTTCATTACTGGCCTCTCCTTCAATTTAACAATAAGCTATCCCATTATGAATGGAGTGGAAATACGAGTTCAAACTCTATTAAGTTAAAAGTAACAGTATTTTGCTTGAAATTTGAAGAAAAAGTCGTGGAATTCCATATTGGCACAATAATTCTCTTCCCTTTTGTTGAATTCTAGGAAAAGGTGCATTTCGTGATTCTACCACTTTCTGTTTTGTTTATGTTTAGCTAGATATCCTTGAGAAAAGCTTATTTCCAAACTTTCTGTTGATTCCGATCTTGCATTTAGGTATTATAAGCAAATGCTTGTATTGCAGTGTCCAGACCACTGCACTGTAATTTTGTCTGTTTACGGACAGAAAATACAAAATTGCGAATTTCTTGCAGAGACGATCGAATTTTCACATCAGATTGGGCACAAATAACTATACTTATCCCAAAGGGATACAAAATATCAACTTTTCGAGGTACAAAGTAAGCGGACGTTGTCGGGATCACGAAATGCCATTTAAACACAAATTATTGTTTTTTATTTATTTTAAAAATATAACTGTTGTATTTTGGCCGTGAATGCCTACAATTAAAATCGGTTTTTTGTAATTTTTTTATCCCGAATCAAACACTTTTCAAGCGTGAAACTTTTTGCTTTCTTTTCTTTGAATGCGTATTGGAGCTCTGATACTCTGGAAAAGTCAGATAGGTGGAAAACTGACTGAGAACCATTGAAAAGTCAGCTAGAGGGAAAATATGACTGCGACCAAATTGATAAATTAACCCCTACTGCTGTAGCTTATGTGTGCGTTGAATTTCTTCACCGACCACAGCTCATTTGCTTTCTATTGATTTTTCCAGGATCCGTTGAAACTGTGTAAATGGATATATGAATAGTGAAATGAAATCTGTCTCCTTTTGGTTCTACTTTTGGGACAAATGGAGCTCTATTCAAATAATTCAATTCAAATTCAACTTACTTCTCTAAGCCTCCCGAAAGGAATACAATGTTACAGTAAAGTTATAAATAATTTTAGTTTTCGAGAGTAGTTTTACTGAGGGTTGCGGATCATACTGTCTCGTATGTTTTCAAAGCTTAAGGGATTTCTAGCGCGTACAAGGCGTTAAGTGGTTTAAGGTACCAACTGTTAAGGTCTTGAGTTAAGCACTTTCCCAAGAGCGCAAATATAAAATAAACCTTTAAAAGGGACCACATTATCCTATCGCAGAAATAGAATATTCGCCTCGACTTTCCATGACAGAAAAACAGAATAAGAGACTTGACATTGGATATAAACAAATACTATGCTGTCGGAAACACAGTATTGCTCGCTAAGTTAACCCATGCGTCATCCCGCGAATTCATTTAAACTCAAACCCATATTATAGTCTGCTGAATCACTTGTATGTACATAAAATGTTTTAAATCAGGATTGCTACATACGATCTGCTTTGCCCACTCCCTTGATGATTTCATATTACAAACGGCATAATTTTCTAGTTTGGAGTAGGCGGTTTCTCCCTTTGGTCATGATTTGTGATAACAACAGCTGTTTAATAGTTTATTCTGAAAGTCAATTATTGAGGCGAAGGAAACCTTTGAACATTTTCTTCAACCTTCTTTTGCGAAAGGTTCTGTACACAATGTCCCTTCTTTGTGGTAAAAGAAGCGTGGAAAAGAGGTGAGAAATCCTTTCAAAAATTGCATCCAAGGCAGACCTTTTAAGGTGCCCTGGTAACGACAACAGGATCTCCAGTGTAAACTCCGCAAACAATGGGGCTAATATATTTAACGGGATCGGCCTGTATGTGGAAGAACAGATGCAAAGATTTTGAAAATAAAACCAGAAGAAAGGGGGAACAAATAGCGAAAAAACTGGAACGAACACAAAAGTAGTTGGCAAGAGATTTTTAAGTGTTGATCACTTCTCCAATTTGCTTAAGCTATTCTTTCTTGAAGCCACTAAATACCTTTTCTCGTGCACGAATACATAAATATTAGATTCTACTTGGTGTGTTGAATAAACGACGTTGACCTTATGCTTCAGTGGTTTATTCCACTGACCCTACACATGGATAGCGGGCCTGTGCCGCCACAGTTGAATGGTCGCCGAGTGAAACCACAGGAAGTTGTTTTGGACCTATACAATATGGCGGAAACAGTGCATACACCTGCTTGTGCACATTTCCACACGATGTTCTATTCTTGACAAAACCAACTTCCTGGTGTTTCAATTGGCGATTCTGACCCCGCTAGCATGTTTTAGAGGCATGGTTTATTCGAAAATGAAACGGAGATAGACAAAGTTATATAAAGAAATCTTTCGGCTATTTAACGCTGACCTAACAGCTTACGGCTGAGCTTACTAAACCACAAAATCAGTACTTATGTTAACAATTTCTTTTCCTCACACCATTTTATTTTAAGAAAATGAACGCAAATTAAGCTATTAATCTTTAAATAATCCCTAACATGGTGCCAACATTGATGGGATTACGAGAAAAATACTGCCTTTTTGAATAACCTCTGCCATTTAACGGCACCAGTTTAACTAAAAGTAAAGATCAATCCCAATTTACTTTCAGCTTATCGTATGCTTTAATATATTAAATTCCATCATTGACTGGTTTAGCTCTTTAACCTCAAGCAAGCACAAGTTACATAAAGAATGAGAAGCGTTAAAGTCCACCCAACCCCCCCCCATAGTAAGTTTGTGATGAATCAAAGTGCAGCCTAGCATTGCATTCAATTGCTTTTTAACCATAAACCAGCTCCCCTATCTTTCAATATCACCAGTGCACCCTAGTCAATTCATGGTTGTGTGTCTTCGTAAGTGCCACTATAACTTCCTGTTCCTTTTGCCTGAAAAAGGCCATTTTTTCAATTTTCCAATAAGGGGAAAAAAGAGGATGAAGACCATGGAACTAATTTCGCAAAGGCTTTCTGAGCTCTTATTCATAACCGAGTCTTTGATCGTCTTTCATCCGGGATTTCATTAAGGATCAATATTAATTGCAATAAAAGGCCATATCTTACATGATTTACGACGTGACGACGGATCTTTGCCTGCCTTTGGTTTTAACACACATTTAGTTGAAGTAGTACGTTGAACAAAATTTACAAAAATGCTGTACGAAATAAATATTAATAAAAACATTTTGACACGCCTCAAGCCAGCATAATAGACTTATCTACTGTGTAATCTTAACCTTTCCCAAGAATGTCCATTGCATATAAACGTTCTATAATGTATTTGTTAGAAGGTTTTTTTTTTTTGCCGAACCAGTTTAAATGGATTCTAATTCCGGTATGCGTTATTGCTGAGCAGCTTAGGTTTGTTTCATATAGTTGCAAAGCAGTAGTGTGCCATGAGCTTTATTCAGTAAGATTATTGATTTCCGTTGACCTAAGCGCTCCCATTAGGTGGTCGGTACGCTATTGCGGTGTAGAGGTAATTATGTCGGCCGTACTCATAGCCCAGGAACAATGGTGAACATAGGGCAATGATTCAGTTGACTCTTCACGTAACATTAGTTTCACGCTTATCCCGTTAATCGTCTTTGGAGCCCGGACGGTCGGCTCCCACCGGACATATCTGCTTACACCGGAATTGACAGGGCAGGCCTTGTTCGCGTAGTAGTAGGGTATGAATGTACATTCAATACACTGTTCTTGAGCAATCACTAGAAATATGGCATTGGACGGGAAATAATTTCAAATCTGATTAAAAAGGATCTAATATCACCAATAACTTATTTCACTTATTGCAATCAAGTGCATTCTATAGATCTGAATAGACCGAGTACATATAGGTATTGGAAATGGTATGTCGACGGCCACTCTGTATTTCCATATCTCAAGCAACAGTAAGTTATTCGCATAAGCAGATACAGAGTTTTAGCAAGGACAAAGACTCCACGAAAGGATATGCAGATTTATGGAATAAAACTGTGGTATGTATCCTCAATTGATGTTTCTCCATTGGAATACTGTTAATGTAACTTCTGTGACCCCTGTAAAGTGGTCTGTCCTTCATGTAAGCCGACACAGAGTTGGCCTTGGATAAGAATTCCACGAAGGGATTATTTAGCTTACCGAATAAAACTGTACCCTCCAATGTGTATCCTTCTACACGATAACCATACAATCAAAAATATTAGTTCAATGGTGGAACGCAGTATACAGATTGGAAATTGCTTAACTATTCGGACTAATTAGACTTATCTACTAAATATCAACCTTTTTCAAAATTTCTATCGCATTGTAAATGTTTGAAAAAACAAACGAGCTCGGTCGTTTACAAGCAGGAGACCTTCGCTATACCCAAAAATTTCAATTTTGGAGAAAATATAGTAAATTAAAAAAATCAAAAAACTAAAAAATTAAAAAAAATATTGTTATTATTTATTAGTAGCAAAGAAATAAAATCTCGTCTGGCCTCTAATTCCCGGTCTGAGTGTGTTGAGCTTATTAGGTTGTATCGACTAGTAGAAAATACGCAGTGTGTCATATGAGCTTATCTTAAGACTTTGATTTCTGATGAACGAAGTGGTCTATTGGCGGTAGGTCGAATACCGGAATTAAAGGGCAGTTGACCACGTTTCGCGCTAAGTAGTAAGGGTTATGAATGTCATACAAGAATGCTCTTGTGCAATCCAATGTAGAAATATGGCATGACGGGAAAGAATCAACTTCTGATTAAAAGATCTAATATACCAATAACTTATTCACTTATTTGCAACTAAAGTGACATTCTATAGATCTGAATATCCCGATACACATAGGTATTGGAAATTTTATGGTCGCGGCCTTCTCTGAAGTTATTCCACTTCTCAAGCAACAGTACGTCAGACAATGGAGGTAGAGAGAAGGAGAAAGCTCTTACCTAATTCATTAAGCAACTGCAATTAATCAGTGGCAACTCATGTAAAACGCAAGGACCACAAAGGCCAATTCTCGGCAGGGAGAGAGTACGCTTCATGTTCCAGATCATCGCCGATAGAAGCTGGGCACGCTCAGATGAACAAGATATGACCTGTTGTGCAGGAAAGGTTAGAAGGTATCTCCCGATGCGCAGTGGTTTGTTTCATTGTGAGGCGAAAACAAAGAGATGGAGTCGATACAGCCGAAAATAGAGATTTCAGTCAAAAAATCGGAGATAGCATGTTCCTAGATGAGTTACATTGATACTTTTTCTTAAATTGGATGTGATATTGGAGACCGAAATATAAATTGATTGGGAAGAAGAAATGCCGTATTTAACATGACACCAACCTGACCAGTGCCCGGAGTGCCCGTTTTCTCCAATTTGGTCCGAGTTGGGTTCATATTTACCACAGAATTGTTAAAGTAGTTAGAAGATTAATGGTTAAAAAATTGTGCATTTTGGGTTTTAAAAAGGAAAAAACCACCAAATACCAAATAAAAAATTAAATTTGGAAAACAATTCGATATGGAATCACTGCACAGGTCAAGACAAATGTCACCTAGAGGTCACAAAAAGGTCCAATTTAGGTCAAAATACATTAAAACATGCAAGAATAAGGTTGCATAATCATAACATATCAGAAAAATCTCATGGATCTATTTGGACATAATTTCGACTAACAAAGACGGTCGGCTTCATTTAAAGGACACGAGATTTTATGAGGATACAAATTTGTATAAATTTGCGCTTTGTTGTAGAATAGCAACCGATGACATTCGTGGTGTAAACAAAGAAAAGAAAAACAAAAACACCAAGGTTTGAACTTCTGATCGGCCAAATAATAAACAAGCATACTCGATAATCTGTCATGCACAACGGAAAATACAAAAGCCTATTATTACATGAAGAGGCTTTTTACGGCTATTGTCCCTCCAGGTTTGATTTATTTATTATTATTTAGTAATCATTGGCAATTAACATAAATACAACATAAAACAGGGGGGACCAGCCGCAGAGGCTGCCAGGGCACAACAAAGTGAGAACCACTGACATCTGAAGATGGCATGACCCCACCTCTGCCTACTGGTCAAATTATACAAACACAAAAATGAATAAAGAGTTAAAAAATTAGAAAATAGTTATTAAAAGAAATAAACATATCACTAAAGCACCAGCAAGTAGTAGCCCCTCATGCACACACCACCAGCCAAAGACACATTAAACCTCCCTCACCAACAAAAATACACATGCCACCACAAACACCATAGCCCCACCTGCATACATACATCATCGCATACACTTATAGAACACAACACACACAATGGGCAACATAATCACAGAAAACAATATTGTACGAAAGAACTTATTGACACCAAAATTCCATAACCAGTCAATTGACAAAAAGCACAAGGATAGTGTCCCCCCCCCGCACACATGGAAATTTACAATGATGAATTTGTTTTGAAATGATCACGCAATTTAAACTTGAGAAAACATAAAGTATTGCACACAAGGGGAATCGGTGACATGGTATGGTAAATCAGACCATTTCTTAGGGAAGTGTTGAAACTGAGTGTAGCGTAGGGCATCAGTTCTTGCTTTGAGATGGTTGAATTGATATGTTGAGTGTGCTCTTGTGTTCACCTGTTGTATTCAGGGAAGGCATGGAAATCGGTAAAACCAACAGTGCAAAGGCACTTGCCACAAGGACAGATGGACATGTATTTACGTCTCTGGGATAGATAGCCAGGTTGAGACGTTCTAAGCGGGCACTATAGTATTGTTCTATACGCCTTTGGTGAAGAATGACTCGGTAGCAGTTCTTTGCACACGTTCACGTGCATTTTTAAGGTTTTGGGTATGAGGCGACCAAACTGGGGAACAATAGTCAAGAATTGAGAAACCCATGGACGGTATTAACTTGGAGGAGAACATCGGGAGACTTTCACCGGCTACATGCCTAATGAAACAAGAAGTGTGTTACTCCTAGCAACAACATCTTAAACATGAATGTACCATTTTCCGATCTTGGAAATGATGACAACAAGAAGGGGTGGATCCACTTTATCGAGGGCAACATCATTAATAGAGTAAGAGGACGGCTATAGTCCGTTTTCTAGAGGATTGACATGAATTTACATTTGGTGGGATTTATACTGAAGATGCTTTTTTGGTGGACCAGCGGTATAATTTGTAAGATCAGATTGTAACTTCTTAACACCAACATCACTTTGAATTGTACGATAAAAAATGTGTCATCAGCAACATGTCCTATGCCAGAGGTAGATGCTGTCCTAGATCATTGACATAAATGGTGAAAGAAGTGGACCCAAAACACGACACAGGAGGGATCCCAGAGAGAACGGGAACCAATCAGCATTGTGACTTGAAGTAAACCCTTGGACACGGCCTAAAACAAAAGATGTGATCCGGAGAGCAGCTGACCCTCTAATACCATAGGTTTTACTGAGTTTGGAAATTAATGTATTATGGATTAGAGTAAATGCCTTACTGTAATCAAGTCAAAAAGAATCGACTTGTGTAAAGCTACTGTCCAGAGTGGCCAATAGTTCATTGGTTTTATCAAGCAACAATGTGCAGAATGAGAGTCATGGTTTAAAGCCTGTTGGCTGTTAGAAAGAAGACCAATATTTGCGAGGTGGGCCTGAAGGTTACCAGCTCTTGTACTCACAAGCATTTGCAAATTATACTAGCTAATGCAATCGGCCTGTAATAGTAAAAACAGAAGATTTCATGTATTGTCAAATGTTTTAACAAAATAGGAGGGGCTATTTTGCTGGAAATGTTCTCTAAATTATCTCTTTAAGCTTAAACATGAAAATAACCATGAACAATTCATTGAAGAGATACAGGGACATAGCACACTGGGGATACATTTCGGTGAATTTGTTTGAAATGCTAAAAGTCAGATCACATTTTAATCACCAAAAGACAAAATTGGAACAATCGGATTTATATATGGCTCCATTGATAAACTTGAATTTATCATCGGTATATTTCCAATAAATGAATAATATGAAAAGATTTTGATTAGGCATGCATTGCAAATAACAACGTACTACGAGATTAATGTAATGCGGAATGCTGTGCATCAAACATTGCATCGATGTTACCATTACAATGCTGTGGTAAAATATGCGATGGACGTCAATTTTAAACAAACTTTGAACACGGATCATGTGCTTAAAACATGTATTTTCTCTGAAGTGAAAATCGGATATCGCCACGGGTATCATTTATTTCACCAAATGTGGCCAACTTCGGGACCAAAACTTGAAAAAACGGGCAACTGCGGACACTGTGAAGTTTGGTGCCACTGTTTAGATACGGCATTTTCTTCCCAATCAACTTGATTTTGTCTCCACATAGACTTTAAGAAATACGGCGCTACAAAACATTCAAGTTTTAAAAGCCGCAAAGTACGAGTTAAAACTATATAGAATCAATGTAACTCACCTTAGCCTTAGGAACATGATATCTCGCTTTCTAATAAAGACCACAAGTGATCCGAAATGATCTTGTTTACCTTGAAGTGATTGACGGTGACGTGGTCCCATATCTTAAAATAATTATCAAACTCAGTATTAATTGTAAACATTTATGCCAAGTTTCATGCTTTATAAAGAAATGAACAATCATACCAATATCTGCTTAACTAATACATGTGAGCACTGCTATCAGATCAATATTTGATATCGTGTGGTATTGTTCCCATACAATAGTTTTACGACCTGTTTTACGATCATCGGTCAAAGGGATTTGGGAAGAGCTTTCTCCTCTCTCCTACCTCCATGGTCAGACACAGAATTGGCCATCGACAAAGACATCCACGAAGCTTATGAGCCTATGGAAAAAACGTTATACTACCCCAGCCCGTAGCCAGGAAGTTATGCGGGGGGGGGGGGGGGTGCGGATTTGCCACCCAAAAAAAAAATTTTGGCTCGCTGAAGCCGCCTGCCCAACAAATTTTCACCGTCGTCTCCAACTCTGAAGAGGCGGGGGGGGGGGGGGAGGATAAAAAATCGTCGCAGCGTTGAGAAAAACAAACCACAGTATGTAACAACGACAATCGTAATGCGATAGTTAACAGCTACTTAGTTAATGTCATATACCATGAACCCAACCCTTTAAAACAACTTTTATTTACAACACGGGCCATAAACATGGCAAAGCGACACTTCAACATCAACGTCGCACCCCCCCCCACCCCCATGGCTACGGCCTGATAATCCCTCCAATGGAAGTCTCTCCCACTAGATTACCTGTTACTTTAATCCGTGACATTCTTAAATTGGGTATGTCGTCATGTAAGCAGGGACACAAGTTGGCCTTGCTGAAGACTTCCACGAAAGGATTATGCAGCTATGGAATAAAACTGTGTATCCCTCAATGAAAGCCTCTCCACTAGAGACCGTACCTTAATCTATGACCATCTTAAATTGGCATAATCCTTCATGTAAGCCGACACAGAGTTGGTCTTGGATAAAAAAATCCACGAAGGTATAAAACTGTAGACTCCAATTGTGTCCTTTTACAAGATAAAAAAAAAACTTGTTACCTGCGTCACGATACACTAGGCCAGTCAAATAGAAATGAATTGTCCTTAACCCAACAACTAATTGCAACAGAATCAATCAACCAGAATGTATTGAGAACCTTTAAAAAAACATATCAAAAGTCTACTAAAATCAAAGGAATGGAACATATATTTTTAAGGTGGTAAGGTTTTACAGGGGTCAAAAATAGGAAAAGTATCAAAACGCGTCAAAAGATGCCAACGTGTTAGTGACATTTCCAGGGATGAAAAAAGGTATAGTTGCCATATCTGCAGGTTGTAGTTCAATAGTTATGGAGTCAAATAGGTTCAAGGTCACAATGGGGGTAAATTTTCAAAATATATCCGTTCGTTATAAAATGGTGTACAAATTGTTCGTCTATGGTAATGGAAACCCGAAAATATACTGGTGGCACCATTATTAATATTCGTTGCATAATGGAAATGGACTGGGGGCTAAAGGGTCTATGGGCAGGTCACTAGTCATAGCTCTGTAATTCTTATACAGAAAAATCAAACAAAGAATATATTTACATGTACTTATCTAGTGGGACAAATTAAACGTTTACAACCAGTTCGATCAAAATCGGACCATTCTATGAATTTTACCCTAGGGAGACCTTGAACGTTATGAGCCATTGACTACTAAAAAAGATAACGCGTACATAGGGGAAACTATACCTTTTTTTAACCTTCGGAGTAGCCCCATAAAAATTGGTACATCATTTAAATCAATTCGAAACCAATTCTAATTTGTTACCCCTGTACAAACTTTGCCCTTATTTTACATGTTCCACCTAGGTTATTGGTAAATTGTAAATATATTATTTTTGGACTATTTCAGAGTACATAACACCAAAAATTGTCTGTTGCAATTCTGTGTGGGGTCAAATCATACAATTATTGGACTACACCCATACACTCCAAAGTTATTAGTTCAATGGTGAGACGCCAGTGTACAATTGCTTAACTATTCGGACTAAAACAAGCAGGTACATAGTAAAACTACAAGAATCAATGTACTTTTGACATTTTCGGGTCCGGCAGGAAAAATAGTACCCTCTAAAATTATATCAAAATAATGATGCATTTATGCAAACAGGTGGCCTATTGAGAGACAAAAAGTTTGTAAGGCCTGTCGACATCATTATATTTGCTCAAATAAGGAAATACAATACACTTTCCGTTTTGCCTTTGCTAGCCAAAGGACCGAAATTCTTTTATTTATTTGCCTGATATTCGTGGCGATGTTTACAAATACTGATCTGAAGGTGCAAGATTACTGAACATGTAACAGTCACGGCAAAATCGATGCAAGGAAAATTGTTACTTTACTTTACTATTCTAAACATCAGAATCGTTTTCAAGTACAGATATAATTGAAGTATACTGAGTTCATTAGGTAAAGATATTTTTCTTGCCCCACTCATAGTAAGCATTTTTGCAAAAAAGTTTTCCAAGAAAGCGCATTTACAGAGCTTTTTGATATTGGCAAAGACCCAGGCAAAAACAATTTTAATGAATACTGGCATTTGAAGGAGTTCTTGTTGGCTGAGGCAAGTGTTTAGGAAGATTTCTAAAATCGCTGAGTATACATTAAACTGTTCGACGACATTACCCCAAGTAATCCAATAAACTGCCTCAATAAATGTCACTTACCTTTCAGGTTTTCTATCTTTTATGATGATAAAGGGAAGCAGATTATGACAGAGTTAATATTTTCATCCATAAATGGAATCAAAGTTAGTGATCGAATTAAAGTGATGCATCGGGAAGCTATTTCTTGCGTGCTGAATCAAGTTGGATCTAAATAAAGAAAAGAAAATTTTGATATTTTACTGCCTTTTATATCTCACTTGACATTCATGAAATAACTAAACATTATTGGCTGGGCTACAGACCTTTACCACAACACCCGTTATAGTTATGATCACATTTCATAACGTGCTAATGAACATATTTGTCTAATTTGTACGGTAAATTGTGGATACCAATGATATCAAGTCCAGTGCAAATACCAAAAGGTGATGGTGCATGGCTGACATGTTGACGCGGAGTAAGGAGTAAGGATTATTTGTTGACGGTTTTAGTGTAAAGTGGAGGTCCGTATTATTGTAATTCATCTGTCATGCTTGGATAACAATACTTCATTGAGTCACTTTTGATACATTGGCATTTAAATAAAACATTTCAGTAAATAAAGCTTTTTTTTTTAATAATAATAATTAGCTAAACATTGATCGGTGCCTGTGATTATGTTCCAAAGACGCTCTACCAATAATTTTTACAATTATTTATACGATATTGTTGGATCACCGTACACTGATTTGGTGCAAGAAGATTGCGGGATAAACCTTTGAACCAGGTTCTTTACCTTTGTTTCCAATTTCCTATAAATATTGGAACATTTTATCGAAAAATGAGCACAATTTTGACATTTTCTCCCTTTGAGGAACTGAACCCTCTGAGTACGCGCCTGCTTCTGAACCTTCTTCAAAAATCTGCAAGAAAAAGAAGAAAATAACTGTATTGCAATTGGTACATTGTACAGATATTTTCTATTGGGTTATGTAATGACTGTACCCCGTTATTTTATCATTTCTGGCAATGTTACCAATGTTACTCTTATGGCAACGGTTACAAAGAATAAAAAAAAAACATATTGACTTGGTGTGACAAAAAATAGCGGACAGTTTCATGACTTCCTGGATACAGGCTGCATGCTCTTTGTTTCATCCACCTGGACAGCCAGTCAGCATGCCCTTTGTACAAGCAATTAGAATTTCTTTTGTTGTCCTTTCATTGTAGTATGCACATTCCATCGCTGCCACCTAACTGCAGCAGCTGGCTCTCACAATGAACATGAAATTTACAGCCATGCAGTCTTAAAACCGACCCAATGTGACTTTTCGTTCACTTGTCCCGCCATGCTACATTTTCGTTTTGGTTAATCTGGTAAACGTTAAATCCTCGTCCGAAATAAGTATATCTGAATAAATTGCCCTTATTTCAATAATAACTTAACATACAGCAGAATGATAGAAATTGAAAAGAGATTTAAAAAACGCAATGAGGCAAAGAGCAAAAAAGAAGGAGGATAGAAAACGAAATAGAGAAAAAAGAGGTGTTATCCGAGCTGTTGTATAAATATAAAGAAAGACAAAGACAAAGAAATCCAAGAGGCAAGAAACCATGTCTTTGAAAATGTGAAGAGATATCGCCCATTGGTGTTCAACAAGGCCCTGACCAAATATCTGTTGGTATTCATTCGGCAGTAGTGGTTTTCGGAAGTACCTCTGGCGAAAACATCAAAGGAGCTTGGGTAAGAGCCTTGTGGGACGTATTCAACAAGGCTAACAAACTTACTGTACGTGAGCGATGCTCTCCAGCTTTGATTTAGAGGAAATCATGGAACAAAGCTGTAAATGAGGTGAGGTAAAGTCATATTGGGCTTTGGGGAGAGAGAAATTGGGACGTAGAGTAATTCACCTAAATATACACTAGATGAAAATAATGATTATTATAAAAGCATTTAAAAATAGTATCAATTCCCTGCGCATCAATGAAAACTTATCGGTTTTGGAATTAATCATTGAAAGATAGAAAGAATTCTCGTTTTTTCTCACTCTGCCTTACACCCTTAATTAAATTGTGCGGCCGACGAGAAAGTTGACCTAGTTGTCAATCGACAGGATAGCTTTATGTTATAAAAAATCCACGTAACCTGATCTATCTATCATCATATGCTAGTCTCTTAACCTCTTGAAAAAACTCGTTCAAAGGCTTTTTATCGCTTTGATGTCTTTCACTTTAAGGAGGCGATGTTGGTTGCAAAAATTGCACGACTGTTTTGTTTTGTTTTGCTTTGCTTTATGTGCGAGTGTGTATGAGTGGGTGTGTCTGTACGTCTGCCTGTACGTGCAGGTGTAGGTATGTACATAATGTGAAAATGGAAAAAAGGACAATGTTCTACAAAAATAACTTAAGCCAATGGTAGATTCTGTATAGGTTATGACAAAGAAGTCGGTGACTTTGAGTTGGCTGCAGTATCCGGGAAGCAGCCCAAAACACTAGAAAGACTAGGCTTCTGAATATGGTCATGAAAAATGCATATTTTTATTTTTGTTAAAAATGTCAACCTGCGTGACTACAAAAACCTCTAGTGGTAAGGGAGTTAACAAAGCGCATCAGTTTCCAAACAATAATGTTACCTTCATCATGTTCATTGAGTTGGATGTCATCGGTTAAAAAAAACACCCAAAACATGAGTACATGAGTATGCTTATTTGTGTTTTGATTAAAATACTAAACGGCGCCTTAAATGTCAGCTGCGTCACGCTATTTTCAGGAAATCACTCCTAAATCTACTTTGGCGATTGGTAACACATCAAAGAACGGGTTAACAGAACAGGCAGCAAAGGAAAAATGTTAAAAGTCACGTTGATTTGGCTGGCTGTTTTGATTGCCGACCCAAATTTTAAAAGATGAATGTATTCTTTGCGGCGGATTGTCCAATTACCTGGATAAATGGCGAGATCTTAGATCACTTTCTTCCAGCAATAACCCGAGAGAAGACACAGCAATATTCGCATAGATCAGATATCTGCCAATATGCCCGATGCGTCCATATCTTAATGCGACTCTAATCTTATACACTTACCACACAAAATCCATGCCTCGCTAGAGATTTTAAAGTAAATTCACTTATGTCTAAAAAAAGACAGGCATATTTCATTTTAACAAGAATGAACAGTTTAAGAATAAATTGCTGTTATGCCATAAATATTAAAATGCAAATTGCAATTGAAGTTTTGTTAGATGATAGACACGCGGTGGAATAAATCGATGACAGTTCGGAGTAATTTGAGTTGTGTTACATTGATTTGTCAAATTTTGGCATGGCGAATTATTAAGGATAGTTCGATTGACACAGATTACGATTGTTATGGTTATTTTCGGTTTAAATTCATTGTGTGATCGTGGGTTAACTTCAAAAGCGTGAAGTGACACAATGTCATTTTGAGCTTGTCAACTGATGACGTGCATTGTTTTGTCATTGCACAAAAATATATCAAGTCATTAACCTCATTCTGAAGAAATATATACAATCAGTCCTGGCAATTTCCAAATATGATTATCCACTGCAAAACTAGATTCTCATCGGCAAATAATTGCTCAACAATCTGTTACGCAATGCACTCTAAAAAATACTCAATGCGTGGATTAAAGCGAGTTGAGTAAAAGGTTGAGTCAGGATTTAATAAGCATAAAAAACCCCACAGATTTGCGTTTTACTCCTCATCCGAGCAAAGTTGTTATTTTGAGTAAATTAAGTAAAGTCGTTTTGAAGTCTGACTCAACTTTGCGTGATAAAGTAGTTTGACGCAGTGACGGATCAGGAATTACACCGCGTTGATTCTGATATTAAGAACTACCGACACAGAGACGAACTACAGACACGTGCAGCCCGAGAATTGCAACGATGGCGGACATACCAAGCGCAGATCTTATGACAAGCTGGGGTGTCGCGAATATTTTGATATTTTACAGCTTTCTGATGAGTAAAAGCATTTTGTTTTACCTGCATCCAAAGTATTACTCAATGTAGGTGGAGTAAAATTAATATTGGGCAAAAAATCGATTCAAATACATTACAAAAATATTACACACACACACACACAAACACAAACATACGCATACGCGCGGCACACACACTCGCACACATACGAGCGTGCGAGTGTATTACATACACCTTCGAGGACATCAAAAGAGCCGCTGACTTTTTATGACGAAATCAAACGAATGTAAAACTTCCGAGGAAAAGTTTCCTTCCAATGACCATGTCCAAATATTTTCTTCTGTTTTTGGTTCTCTGAAGTATATAATACACTTAGTTCTCGCACACACATACGCACTCGCGCGCTAACGCAAGCGCATACGTAATACGCAGGCACACTTAAATGAGATAATTGACATTCTGAAGCATTAGCTTCGCTAATAAATTCCAATAGCTTCACATAGTTAATACGTGTGTGATTATCACTTCACCGATCAAATGAATGATCTTCAAAGAGGTCGTCACTACAGGCCATGCCTTTATCAAGATGACTTTCATTTTATCGCCAAGGAACAAGGGTCAACAAAAATTCCAATAAACTTGATTTATAGAATATTCGACATGAAGATCCTGTGCCACCACATTGGTACTCGAAGTATAATCATATTTCCATAATGAGAATTGGCCGATCTAAGGTTTCCTTGCAGAAGTGGGGCTACCTGGAAGCAGATCAGGACACTACCTGTGACTGTGGAACAACACCACAGACAATGGAACATCTCTTAGTCTGCCCACTGCTGGAGCTACAATGCACAAACAAGGACCTTGCGGAATTCAGTGAAGCAGCCAGACGTTGTACCCATCTCTGGCTGGATCATATTTGAGAACCACAGTGTTTGGACACGATAAGAAGAATAATGAGTACTTTCTTCCATTGTAAATTTGAAGCAACACATTTACGCTCTTCAGAAATTCCTTTATTAAGCAGCCGATAGTTTTGATTTTGGTATCAATAGATAGCTATGGGCATTTTCAAAACATTAATACCAAAGAAAATACCAAATATACCCTGTATAAATATACCATTTTGGGTATTGATAAGTACTAATGATTCTGAGAAACCCTGTAATACATATACAATCAATATTTGATACATTTTGCTGACATACTTTTGCTTTGAAATTTAAGAAGGGATACGTCTGGTTACGATTACTCAAAGGCAGGTTTTTTTAAATAACACTCTATAGGTTATCCATCATTTTGAAATACTATCTATAGGTTCGTAATATGATATGAATCTCATATATTAAATTTATATTATTTGCATCCAAAACTATGTTGGTGCTCTGTTCATTCATAACATAAAAATGTAATATGTCCTTATCAAACTACAATCTACGATATCAGCGATATAATTCATTTCTATATGAATTGTATATCCATCGCTAGAGTTGCATAATCATTCCCAATAAAAGTCCGGAAAACCATTTTATATATACGACAATTAGAAATAGATTCGCGTTTAATTTATATTAAACCTATCCAATCCATGTATATTTGCCTCTATGTCTGCTTTCTCTGTCTATACAAGCGTAGAAGAGCTACATTCTGTGGCCTTTTGGATGTACAGACAGAATGGAAGTGGTTTTTCGACTTCATAAGGTTACCCCAAAACGCAACCTGATATATAATATTGAGCAACGTTATGGGGTTATTTATAACATCCTATGTTAAAGCACCCCATATGGTTTGACAAGGTCTTTTGTTATATCTTGTAGTACAAATTAACTTTAAGGGTTTTTTTAACATGGACAGAGAGCACTTGTGTATTGTTCTTTTTCCAGACGTTTCCGACAGTGAGGCTGGCACGAATACATAATGTTCGTCAGTCTAACAAGTTGTCGTTCAATGTCTTCATTTCTTTCGTCTTTCGTCATCTTTTGCCCCGCTTTCCTCTTTGCTCTTAGATATAGCCCTCGTACAAAATCTCGAAATTTGCATAAATTATTGTTGTTATAGGTACATTTCGAGATCCGCCGACTCGTCCCCCCGACTTAACTTTAAAAAGAATAGATTTTTGCCATGCCGAACCCTGCAAGTACTTCATTAATTAATAATCCTAATTAGAAATTAGGTAATTTTGACGTTACATAACAAAGGCTTTGATGTATTACACAGTGACGGATGTTCAGCCTCTGTCATAGAAGTGTATGATTTCACAGCAGGGCTTTTTAAATACTTTTGTTTGTAAAAAACAATTCTTTAATTTATAACTGACACAAGCAAAATATGAAATTAATTTACAAATATTACTGTTACTAGAAATTTAATTTATATTCAGTTCAAAGCGGTAAATCTCCGCAATCCACTCAACATCGGTCATTATGTAATAATCCACATTGAGCAGATTCACGATGATGCACGTTGGTTGACGGATGTTCGGAAAACGCCGATTGCTGTATTCCATAATGACAGATGCTGAATAACGCTTTGGTATAGAGAAAATTCAACATCCGTCACTATGTCATGAATATAATCGCCGATTTGCGTAATTTTTGGTGCGACGGATAAGATGGTTAACTTTTCCAATACATTACATCCATTTTATTAGGTAAGAATTCATGAATATTAGCTAAAATAAATTCCCAGTTGTTAATTTCGTGTCTTTTTTAATCGGGATTTATTATTTGACTCGTCTATGGGGATATATACGGACCCTCTAGAATTAAGAATGCTCAATTGCATTACAGGGAAGCGTAAAACCATCCATCAATTTAAAGAAATATTAGCACATTTTTGAAGAGCGCCCCCAATTTTCAAAATTTGATATTTTTGCACAGTTACGTTGGTAATTGTCTAGGAAACTATACCTGCGAACGAGAATGCTAAAAATAAGCGATTTTGTAATTAGAATTGGGATCCCAGATTGGACTTAACGGCAGAGCTGGAAATGATACGTTTATGTCCGTCCATGATGAAATAGTGCCACCTCGAGAAAATAACCTCTAACTTGGCTTGCCTGACCTATTAAAACAACTAATGGATGAGCGTAAACAAGTACATGGCGCTATTTCCCGGCTATTTCACATTGGAAGGCCGTTTCCATCAGCCGTTGTATTATTATCGGGAATCCCCGATAATAATTATTCTAGTACAAAATTCCTTCGTTTGTGACACATAGACATTTCGAGCTTAACCATTCACAGGTATAGTTTACTAGCCAGTTACCAATGCAATCGTGTAAAAATCTCCAAATTTTTGAAAAATTGGGGGCGCTCTTCAAAAAAAATGTGCTAATATTGCTTTAATAGCTTTTCTTTGTTTTGATTGCTTGTTTCGTGTTTTCTTTTCTATTCTTTCTTTCTGGGACGCACATAAAGAACCTCGTTTTGAAATGTACCAAGAAATACGTCATTTCATAATCGCAATAGATATCACTTCTGTTATGGGGTTGTCAGACTCGTCTAGCCAAAGGCTATTGTGAACGAAGCGTGTTTCTTATATTGAGATCGCCACGGGTTCACATTCTACCATATCACTCTGCGTCTTAAGAGTGCTTTGGACTAGTAATTCAAAAATCCGCTTGCCTGTGGAAATCTGAAAATAGGGTGTTATAGATAAAAGGTCATGACACAGGTGTGTCAGACATCCAACAACCTGACATGGTTATACATTAACAAGTTGGAGGCCAGAGATATTTCTTTACCTTTTGCAATGACATTGCGCCATTAAATTACAACTGAATTTGCTCTAGTTTCACAATAAATATATACGTGGCTTATATCCCTGTGGCTTGTTTGTTAATGAGTACATACAAAAATCATGCCTTGTTGTAAAATTTAGGGCGATCTTCCCACCCCTTCACATCAAATCTCTGAATGTCCCTATAAGCAATGCTAATGTATGGAAGTAAAATGGTAGAGTTTCAGCAAACATGCTCATCTCAGCAAAACAAGAAGAAGACCTTCGCGAGTTAACATTACGTACATTCCAAATACCCCATCAGCGTCCTAATAACGTTCATGTTGTGGTACGCAAAAATCTAAGATATATTAAAGCGGCCACCTCTTGACAGCACCTAAAATAGCAAGCGGCTCAGACATTTCTTTTGTATTTTGTTGCATGCTTTAAATGCTGTCATTGTTTTCTCAGCCCAACGTCTTTCGTGACTTCATATTTCAAGAGTAAGTTAAAGCGAAGTGCGCATTCACGTTTCCTCAAAGACAAAATAAACACACTCGCATCGCGCCAGCTACTTTTTTCAATTTCAAACGAAATGGTGTCAGCTGGAACAGAAGGTTGCATATCTTATAGTTAAGGGCTCTTTTCACCATTTATATAAACTCTCAAGTGTCCCCTGGAATTTCTCTTCAAATGTAAAATCATACTCAAAATAAATACTATGAATTATAAAGGCTATACAGCTGTAAATATCTAATTAATTCCAGGTCATGTAGTTACACCGTACATGCCATCGATATATCCTGGTGGCCCTACGCCTAGATAGCTAAGATCAAGGGGCTATTTGACTTCTTGTCATTTCCGTTGATGCGTATTAGTAATGAGGTCCTGTAAAGGGCATACCGAATACATCACTACTTACCAATATACTAACATCGATGAAAATTTCATCATTGCAGATCAATTCTCACCTAATAAAGGAGTATATAATTCTTCCATGCTTTGATTATTGACGTAAATTCCACCCTATCGCCCCCATACATCCGTTTATATTCACTAATAAGTTAATAAAATACCAACAAATAAGAAATAAATAAATAAATAAAAGTATATTGATAATGGATATTATGATACCTCACAAGGCGGTGAAGTAGTTTTTAAAGGTCCCAGGAAATGCAAATAGAATTGATGTGGTTTGCGTCAAGTCTACAAGGGGGGACGAGAAAGCATTCAATATTTGGGTTGACGATGACATAGTGAAACTATTGATTTTTCAGAGAGTAATAGAAAATTCCAGGTGACTGGTGTCAATCTATTCATGGCACTGACTGAAAATCAATAGTTTCACTAATGATGTCACTGGTAGTGTATTCTTTTTTGTGGCCCTGTTTATTGGAATGGAATGCCCCGTAAAGATTTGGAGTAGGTTTATCATCTCATTTCCTGGGACCTTTAAGGTACCAATACTTAGGGTGCTTGAGTTAAGCACTTTCACAAGAGGCAACTATAAACTAAACATTTAAAGGAACACTTTATCCTACTGCAGAATTAGAGTATTCTCCTCGCCTTTCCATGACAGAAAAATAGATAAAGAAACTTGACATTGGATAAACAATACTATGCTGTCCAGGAAAACAGTATGTTGCTCTCTAAGCTTAGCCCATGCATCATCCTCAGACTACATTAGACTCAAAACCATGAGTAGTCAGTAAAATATATATAATAGTCTGCTGGTAGACTTGTATGTACATAATTTACCAGATCAGGTTGATATGAATCTGGTTAGCCAAATTCATTGATGATTTCGTATTGCACGGCAGTCATAATTTCCAGGTTTGAGAGTGGCGGTCTCCTTTTAGCCATGCTTTGTGATAAAAAACTTGTTTAATAGTTATTTTGAAAGTCAACCATTGCGCGATGCGAAGGTTCTGTACACGATGGTTTTTCTTGTGGATAGACGTATCCGCAAAGAAAGCGAGGAAATGAGGTGAGAAATCTTTCGAAATTACGTTTAACGCAGTACCTTTTAAGATGCCCGGGTAACGACAATTTGACGGTTCTGCTGCGATATAATGTTCAGATAGGGGATGGGTATCATACAGAATAAAAAATAAAATTGTGCATGAAAAAACACAAAACTTGACCCTGACCTGTTTATTCAACTGTGACGCAGTTGATGTTTTCATGATCTGCATATTTTCGAAAAAAAAAATGACATAATTTGGTTAAGAAATGAGGTAGATATAAAAGATTTTCACGGCTGCTCCAGAAAGATTTGTCACCATATTCAGACAAAAAAAAAATGGAACTGAAACCCAGCCTAACTGTGTAAATCCCATTGCAATGGGGTAAAATGGATCAGTCGCGAAAATCTTTCATGTCTACCTACTTTTTTTACCAAATTCCTTCATTTTTTCAGCATAGAAAGTCGAAAATATACAGATCATGAAAACATCAACTGCGTCACAGTTGAGTAAAAGGGTCAGGGTCAATTTTGTGCTTTTTCTTGCACTTTCTTTTTGGATTCACTATGTATAGCCAAAACACATATTCCCTCACACGCTCGTACACATTATACTGAGACCCAAACCATAGACACACATAATACACACGCATACAAACATATACCCCATACACGCACACCCCACCATGCTTTTTCATATCGAATGCACCAAAATATTCGCCACGCTTTTTCCTTTTTTTCAAGCAGTAGATGGCGATGTAATTGTCACCTTTTGCTCCATAAGCATTTATATGCACTTCTGGTTAAAAGTATCTATAAGTCCTACATAGCTTTATATTACT
>JAMKCH010014523.1:0-26381 GCA_023653785.1 Ophioderma brevispina
TGAAGCCAAGTGTATTCATGTTGCATCATGCATCTCAAGCCCCTTTAAGGCAGAAATCGGACCAAGTTGATTTTCCCCTCTCATAATTAATGAAGCATATCTTTTGTTTTACATATCGGATTGGAATGAAATAAATGGCAAATTGAAGCTTATTTTATTGGCTTCAAAATAATACCAGACAAAGACTCGTACGTACTTTTCTTCTTATCAAAATGGCTTTGTCCCGAGTGTTAACATTTTTTTGGGACAGCCTGTATATTGTTCTTTAATAATTAATATTCAATTGTCCCCGCATGAATGTGAAAAAGATGGGTCCATAAGTCTACAAACTGAAAACATAGTCAGCCGGCTAAATACCCTTACCGTGGCCTGTATGAGCAGACGGATCCCCGTTTTAGTTTTTAGCAGGCTTACAGCCACTTGCGCGCGGCTGCGGGGGTTATGCGTCAAGGCGAATTACCAATTAAATATGGCCTAGATGTAACGTCCCTAGAGGGAAATCTGACGATCGCGCGCAAAAAAGTGAGCCTAGCGTTATTCTACTTTTTAGATCTAGGAGCAATTTCCCCCTTACCCAAGGCAGAGGTTCGCTCAGCTCAGCGATCCGTGATTTCTTAAAAGTTCAAATGAAGTTAAAGGACGTTAGCTGATGAAAATGCATTGATTGACTTTCTATGTTATAGGCCTATACACAATATGGGGTTTGCCAACTAAGATCAATATGTATGGGACGCACCATTAGAGATAGAAGTTTGGGTTGGTAGTTTCTTTTTTGTGTGTGTGTGATGCCTTCGTGGTTCTGGCACATTCTTTTTTTTTTTTGTTTATGGTTCACTGAATATCCTCAAGTGGTTATTAAAAAAATGTAGTTGATTTTGACGTTGCGTTTTGATTTTGATGAGCGAATGTTCATATCATGTGTTGTAATTACTGTCTGTTTACGGACAGAAAGTACAAAAACTACCCATTTCTTGTAGAGTAGATCGAATCTCCACCATAGTACATTACCAATGAGTCACGAAACGCCCTTTAATGATGCAGGTTAACAAACTTTTAAAGTCTGATGCCTTACTCGCGGTTAACAAACTTAGAGGTTGCTTGACCTCTTACATTTGCATGCTGATCGAGCGGGGAAACATGAACATTTTCATCCCAAGGGGACATTATTTTAAACGGAGACAATTCATAAAGAAGTCCAAACATTTTACTGTAAATCAAAGAGAATGCAGCGCATGTATGTGCAAACAAACACGTGTTTTCTGATTAGGTTGACTTGATTCATTTACTGTAAACCGGACTGTGATTTAGGGGACATTTCTCATCAAACACGTTAGCAAAAAGCGCAAGGGGCAACAAACTTTTAAGTTTTCCCCCAGTTCACCCAAGCAAACAACAGACTGTCACGAAAAAGGTAGGTAATGCATTATGCCATATGCTGCCCCTAAAACAGTGTTTAGAAACGTGGTGCAAATTATTGTTTAGGAATTGAACAGGTAAATTCTCTTCTCTAAACACTGCTTGGCGTAAAATGTGCTAAAACCTATAATGTCTATGTGGTGTAAAATGTTTTTTTTGAAATTTCTAATCACCTGTTTTTGCAATAATATATATATATTATATATAGGTATATATATAATATATATATATATATATTAGATATAAATATTAATATATATAGAAATATCTCTATATATATATATATAATAATATATATATAGTATATATATATATATATCATAAAGATATATATACAACACCTTTGCGGCTGATATATATTTTTTTTAATTTCTAATCACTGTTTTTGCAGTATATATATATATATATATATATATATATATATATATATATATATATACACACACCTTTGCGGCTGATGCCAACTTGATTAGAAAGGATATCCCATCTTTTGAACGCGTTAATTTGTGCACACGTCTTTTCCGATACGGATCTAGTTAAAGAGAAATAAGGAAACAACAAGCGACCATGACCAACGGGAAAAGGGAACCAAGCAGGCCATCGTGGTCAAGGAGTTTTCGCTTTAAATTTTTTTGTCTCGTGTGATTTTAAGTCTTTGGGTGAAAATTTTCTAAATTTTCCTCAAAAATAGGAGTCTTTGCTTGAAAGTAATAAAATTAAAATGGAAAAAATCATGCCGTGAAATTTTCATAATATATGGGGTCTTTGACTGACAACTGTGCCGAAAATAATGGGTCTTAATAAGCAGCACTGCATACGCATCAACTCCCAAATGGAAGTGCCCACCTCGACCATATAGATACAAATTTTCGTGTCCATTTTTATAGGCTTAATTTTAACGCATACTTAAAAATCCGTTCCATCAACTCTGAATTGAACTGCATAAGTGGTTTGCATTTCCGTTAGTGTATAACGATGGTTTCTAGGAACCCATGCATTATATAACAACTTTCCAAAATGATTTTTAGAAGAAAATCCACCAAAATGGCTTCAAAGACAAAAAAAAAAAAAAAAATGGTTCAGTAAGAAGACTAGGGGCAAAACATTGCGCATTTTAATCTTGCGTCAAAATGAGTGAAAAGGTTAGTTTCTGTATTTTCTACGGCGTTGATTCACCTAGACTTGTGCTGATTGCTTTTAATTGATGAAGAATGAACTATATATACCATATATTAAGCGCAAATATAAATATCTCATGCCATGTTATATGTTTAGGGCTACTTGCTTAATTTACCATAAGTTTCTACAGGGAACCGCTATATGATGTAGGCCTATATAAAATATTATGGCACCAATAGCCTACTATACTTTTTATTATTATTATTATTATCGAGCAGAGGGGGTTCCTAGGGACCCATGTTATTAAAGCAAAACTCCCAATGAGTTTTATTTTTTTCCGTCAATGCAAGCGCAACTTAAAGTTGGACAAATACCAAAAACATAAACCAAATATATTACGAATATATTACAGCGTTAAAAAATGCCGAGCGAAAACAAAAAATGGTCCCCCCGTAGTATAGTCATGTTTCCCTTCACTTTGGTAGGACTCTAGTTAACGAAGTGACAAAGGCGAACTTCAGTGCAACGAACTTTGTAGTTCAAGCCCTGTGTTATCATTTTGTTCTGTCTGAAAAATTATATGAGTTTATATTGTCAATAAACGCAAGGGCTAGGGCCCGTCTAAACGTAAAAATGCAGCAGACGTGTATGTAGGCCTGTAGTAAATAATAAAGAAAGTAAGAAGCACCGGTAACGGTCCGCAGGAAGCAGAAGGGGTTGACGGCTGACATTGCGGGAGATCTTTCTGATGGCATTTCTTTCCTTGGTGGGAACCTGGTGGTAAACCGTACGATTTCAGAAATAAATACCCGTACAACATAAGAGAATTATAGTACTATTAATAATGATAATAATACTATCAATATTTACTACTACTACTACTACTACTGACTATACTACTACACTACGACTACTACTAATCATAATAATAATAGAGGTCAATTTCGTTTCATCCATTTTAGTTCTATTTATTTAAGTTAAACTACTCGTATCTTATGAACAACACGACAAGTCAAGATACACCTTTTACAAATCAAAATTAAAAGTGGATTTTAAAAGTGCCAAACATTTTGTTCTAGCTGTTACCTCTTACCTTTTCTCATCTGTGCAGAGGCCCCATCGGATCGTGAAATAGTTTCCTCATCGCAGCTGTTTTCTTACTGCTTAAGAAGATCAGCTAGGGCGTATCATGTTGACTAGGTAAGCTTTTAACAGAAGTGCAAAAAAGAATTTGTTCGCTGAACTCAGAGCGTTGCGAGTTGCTAACCGATTTCCAATAAATTATCGATACTTCGATAGATTGAAACCTGCCACCGGTTCTTGCTCGATCATCTGTTGATCTTATGCTGCTCTCGGAACTCAAAGCGTTTAAATACTGCGGCTTTTTGATCAGCGTGATAGGTTAAACATAGAATGAAGGTGACCATTTTTGTTACATCAGTTTCGTTATCAAAAACTTCTTATCGTATGCGGCCATATTAATATTAACATTTGTTCTGCGAAACAGCTTAACGGCAAATGTGCAGTTTAACGCCGAGAAAGATTTCGGTGTGGCAGGAGATATAGTCCTCCAGACTCATATTCCGCAAATAACGGTGAAGAATAGTGCACTCGATTCAGTTGACTCTTCACCCAGCATTAGTTTCACGCTTTATTCGTTGTCGTCTATGGAGCCCGGACTATATGGTTCCTGCCTGACCATATCTCTTCTTACACCATAATTATAAGGTGTAAATCGATTTCGCCAAAATAATATTTGCGTGCCAAGAAGTTGAGGACATATCCGGTTTGACGTAATTCTAAAACAAAAACCAAACAAAAGCAAATAGATATATTTTAATTTGCACTTTTATCATTCTTTCCTGGTGCTATGTCTAGATATATAACAAAAATATGGTATTTTTTAAGGTTTAAATTGTTTGAATGTGGCCATATTGACCGCCATCTTAAATTTTAACAAACAAAATTGCCAGCTGTGTGATTATACTGGTCAAACGCATATCTCATACTTTAATTGAGACTTTAATTATTATTATTGTGAGATGTCATATCTAGTTATAAGGCAATTGCCTGGGTTCAAAAGATTCTTGATGGGGAGAAATTGGTCGTTGCATTGAATTTTAAGAATGCTTATCATACAAACAAGATAGATGTGAGTTTCTTGTGGACAAAGACATACATCTCTTACTTAAATTTATAATTATATTATTATTTTTTGACTATACAATTAAATATTACAGGTATACGTCGTTTTTATGTTTTACAGATCGTTGGAGCGGCCACGTTGGCTGCCATCTTGGATCCGAAGCAAGATAATAATACAAATGTGATCGGCAAGAGATCACAATGGCCTACTCGGAACAACATTTTGTACTTTCTTGTTTTTTTTTTTCAATGCCATACTTGGGTAAAAAAAGTGTTTAATCGTAGTCGACAGCAGAAGTTGTGTTGTAGACAAAACGATTGATGGCTATGTCCAGTTTCTTTGAACACCGGAAATGATTTGTCCAATTTCCGCCATTTTGTAATCCACACGGTAGTTTATTAATTCTGATACTGAAGGATAGGCATATAGTTTAAGATAGGACCGGGAACATATTTACAAAGGATCCAATTGTGAATTAAAGTTTTTGATTTTTTAGCTGCGAATGAAACTTTGAACGCATTTTTTTTTTTCAAAAATGACATTTTTTTAACATCGTTTTGCCTCTTATAAGCCCTTGCTGTTATCTCTGAAGTAGTGGGGTTGATAGGGGATTATATTATTAACTACGATAAAAGCATAACATTTGCCAGATTTTACCAAAAGGAATTATATCACACTAAAAACAACGTTGTCATTTTCCGGGGTCAGTGGTCAACTATGCACCTTACTACGAAAAAGTGGTCAAATTTTGACCACGAAAAGGATCAAAGTTGACCCTTTTCGTGGTCAAAATTCGTAGTAAGGTGCATAGTTGACCACTGACCCCGGAAAATGACCACGTTGTTTTTAGTGTGTAGACTAACATATATTATTAAACAATAACTTTTTTTTCGTAATTTAGTAAATTGTCACCTCGCGAGTATAAGAGATTGTTAAATATCTTTTTTGGAATATGGTCCCTAATTATCTCCAGTTACAACTTTGCTCACTTGCTCATACTTTTTCCTTTCCTCGCTTTGTTTTCTTTTTTCATCCACCTCAATCTTCCAATTCCTCCTCCCTTCTTTATGTCTATTCTATTACTAATACAGCTTCGTTTAATAAGAAAATGCATTGCAGAATAATGGACAGATTGCTGCATTTTCAAACATGGGGAGGAGAAAACAAAAGATAAAGTTTCAAGGCTCGAAACTATACGTTCAGGTGTCGGGCAAGTTCTGACGGACAAGTTGTAAAGTCAATGGTAAAACACGTGAACTAGCCATCGCTATAATTTGGCAAAATGTTAAGCACGAGACCTTAGTTTAATTTTAAGTTCATGTGCTATTTTTTTATAAATTATAAGTTCCATATCTACCCCTCTTTGAAAACTCGACAGGAAATTCTTTTTATGATCTAACACTAAAAAAACCCTAAACCATTGTAAACCTAACGCCAAAAATGAGCAAGATTTTTTTACGTATAGAACTTCGAAGTTGGTACATGTGGAAATCATGAGAGAAATCAGAGTTACTAGTGAATTAGTGATTAAATATATACAAATTCACTGAAGAAATTGCACAAAAGTTCTTTTTTGCGTTGAAGAATGCGATGTCCCCGCCGCCACCCCCTCCCCTCCCCCATCTCTCTCTCTCTCTCTCTCCAGAATATAAACATTTTAACTTCAAAACCCCCTGCAGATGAGATTTTTTTAATATCCAACTTTGTAACGTTGCGATCAGGGTATATTCTTCATAAAAACCTATTCTTAAGTGCAAGCATAATTTGTCTACTCCCCATTCCAAAAAACAATAAATAAATAAATATATTGCACAGAATAAACATTACAAAGTGGGAATACTAATGGATCCTAATCCTATGGAAATAAAACATATACACTATGAAAAACTACGAAGAGTTGAGACCAATCTACCGTCTCACAATTCTGACAGATCGTGAAAGAATCCAGGTTGAAGCTTGGAAAGATTATTTTCTCAGTTAGTCGGCAGGTCACCCAAGCACTTTTGTTCACACTAACAATTGTTGGACAGGGTAATTTTACATGGGCTTTCACAAATACAAGGCAAAGGACCTTCTCCACTGTCCATATTCCCTGCACACGTAAAAGAGTGACAACGCATGCTCAAAATACAGCAAGATTAGTTCTTTATCAAATTGATAACTTAGTTTTTTTTTCTGAAAAAACTGAGTTTTTTCCACAAGTGATAAACTTTGTTTTTCTAGATAAACTAAGTTTATCAACTGAAAAACTTAGTTTCTGAACCTCTCATTTATTAATTGAAAAAAAAATAGTTTTATCTGCGAAAAACATAGTTTTTCAGCAATAAGCAGCGAATGCTCAAACAATTAGAAAAACTAAGTTTAGCAAACTTGAAAAACTAGTTTTTCACGCTGAGGTACAGATATACATCTATACTTGTGTCCATTCTGGGGTTTAAAACAAGCGGTGGGTCTGCATTTTCAAACATGGGGAGGAGAAAACAAAAGATAAAGTGTTTCAAGGCTCAGAAACTATACGTTCATAGTTCGGGCAAGTTCCTGACCCGACAGTTGTAAAGTCAATGGTAAAACACGGAACTAAGCCAATCGCATAATTTGCAAATGTTAAGCACGAGACCTTAGTTAATTTAAGTTCAGTGCTATTTTTTTATAAACTTCTATAAGTTTTCCATATCTACCCCTCTTTAAAACTCGACAAGGAAATTCTTTTATGATCTACACTAAAAAAAACCGAAAACCTTGTACCCTAACGACCAAAATGAGCAAAGATTTTTTTACGTATAGAACTTCGAAGTTGGTACATGTGGAAATCATGAGAGAAATCAAGCTTTCTAGTGGATTATTGATTAAATATATACAAATTCCTGAAGAATTTGGCACAAAAGTTTCCTTTTTTGCGTTGAAGAATGCGATGTCCCCCGCTGGCCACCCCCTCCCCCTCCCCAGACTCTCTCTCTTCTCTCTCCAGAATATAAACATTTTTAACTTCAAAACCCCCTGGCAGATGAGATTTTTTTCAATATCCAACTTTGTAACGTTGCGATCAGGGTATAATTCTTCATAAAAACCTATAATCTTCAGTGCAAGCATAATTTGTCTACTCCCCATTCCAAAAACAATAATAAATAAATATATTGCACAAATAACATTAACAAAGTGGGAATACTAAGGTATTCCTAATCCATGGAAAATAAAAACATACACTATGAAAAACTACGAAGAGTTGAGACCAATCTACCGTCTCACAATTCTGACGATCGTGAAGATCTAGGTTGAAGCTTGAAAGATTATTTTCTCAGTTAGTCGGCAGTTCACCCAAGCATTTTTTGTTCACATAACACCATGTTGGACAGGGACATTTTACATTGGCTTTCACAAAACCAAAGGCAAAGGACCTTCTCCACTGTCCATATTCCCTACCCGTATATGACAAGCGCAATGCTCAAAATACAGCAAATTTAAGTTTACAAATTCATAAACTAGTTTTTTTTTCTGAAAAAACTGAGTTTTTAAGTGATCAACTTTGTTTTCAAGATAAACTAGTTTATTCAACTGAAAAACTTAGTTTTCTTAACTCTATTTATTAAATTGAAAAAACAATGAGTTATCTGCGAAAACAATAGTTTTTCAGTCACGATAAGCATGCGAATGCTCAACATTAAAAAACTAAGTTTAGCACTTGAAAAACTAAGTATTTTCACCTGAAGGGACAGATATACATATATACTTGGCGCCATTCTGGGGTTAACAATGCGGGGGGTGGGTCCATGTGGGACCCGGGAATTTCTTTTTTTTTTTTTTTTTTTTTTTTGCGCGCCGTGGTTTTAACGCTAAATAATAATTGTCCCAGATTTGAATGTAGGCCTAGGCCCTAATTGCCTAATCTTCAGTTTTCTAGATATTTTTTGGGGTAAAAGAGTGGGTAAAAGTCCAGCAGTTCCGTAGGCCTTAGTGTTTTTGGTGTGAGCATGTGTGGTGTGTGTGTGCGGCGCGCGTGAAGGCATATGTGTTCGTGTGTGCGAGCAGCACATGACACACACACACACACCAATCGCACTCCAACGATTGTAGAAACACATGTGAACAAACTTTTTTTCGGCCTCACGCGAAATAAAAGTTTACGCACTTTGACTCAGACAAATTGTACCTGCAATAACCGCAAACCTACTAATGCGAAACCACCTTGCTTGTCCCCTCGGGGACCCTGCTAAATAATAAACGCCATATTACGGTCCCTCTGTTGGATAGGTCAAGAAACTTTCATTGTGATATGCCTACTTTACCATGAGCCAGTAAAGTTTGTTGACCTTTTAAGCCTTTCGTTGCAAAATTTAACCAAAGTTTAGTTAAGTTGCATATTTTGGAAATAACACTTTACTGTAAAAGCGAACCAAAATAGTTTTATAAAATAAACCTTCTTCCTTATTGACACTATCAGTGATTTGCTAAACCAGAAAATCGAAAAAAAAAAATCAAAAATCAAATGTTTGCAAGTCTATAACAAGTATATAGCTATCCTAACCAAAGCATTCTAGCCATGTCCTAACATACCCTAGAAGTGCTAAGTCTGAAAGCAACCTAATAAGGACAGAATCAGATATTTTAGTCATTTATACTGTCCGTACGGACACTTACTAAAATAAATAACTGAATGGTGATTCATATCTTGGAACACTGCTGTTTTCATCCTTTTCTGTAATTTTTTCTTGCAAATTATAACTTATGGGAAATCTACTAACGTATTCTAGGCCATCCCTGCAAATTTAAAATAAAGATAAAGTTGTTAGTCACATTTAGGTATATATCGTTAAAATACAAAATACAAATACATGATATAAAACGGTGAAATGTCAAATGACTGGAACAATTCACGTCAAATTATATGCTCAGACGTCAAGTAACAGTTCGTTGTAAACTGTCAAAATATATCTCGTTAAATTGCACTAAAACGTAGAAATACTCCGATTCATCGTTTACGATTTGCAAAAGTACCGTTAACACTTGAGTGACCAAGGGGTTTTCACTCCCGTTGGTGCCCAAGGGAAGGGGGGGGGGGGTTCCATGGGACCCCACACTAAGGAAACCACTTTCCCGAAGGAATTTTTGCACGAAATTTATACCACATGTGAAAGGTCATAAGACAACCCCAAATCAGCAATAAAAAATGATATTTGTTATTCGGGCTGCAAATTAGGGGCAAAACATTGTTTTCAAAACATGCGAAAATTGGACAAAAAGACGGAAATTTCAAATGAGCCTTGCGCTTACGTCAAACGTTTTGAAAACTTATTTTATGTTGATATCTATTCTAGAAGACCCAAATTACATATATTTAACACAAAACCTGCAGTTTTAGGGATCCTGTACTTTTAACGGGTGTTGCAAAATGCACGTCATTTTCCCAACGGTTTAGCAACGTCCATAACGAAATCGTTTGTTTTCAGCACATAAAGGGTTAATTAATTTGAAGGTTACTATAGTAGGATTTTTTATTCTTGTCAGTTCATTAAAAGTTTTTGGGGCGTGTCGACGATTCCATTTGTTCTGAGAGGTTGTATGCTTTACCCAATCAATACAATAGAAAATCGGTGTGACGATAACGGATCAGATTAAGGCCATAATTAAATAATGTCCCTTTTCTCACGAAGAACATAATGCAAGGTAAATGTACTGAATTAATTCCAAACACCAAACTTGGACAAACTCTGAACCATTCAACATAAGAAAATTATACGAATAAGTAATTATTTTACGTTACTAAGGAATATTAGAAAATCTGATACGTTTACATTTATTCGTCTTGTTCCAGAAATAATATTTGACAGCTTGGTCCAATCATTTATCTAAGTACTTCAGAGTTTTGGTCACTCATAACAAACAAACAATATTTACGTGGCCTAATCCTCATCTTCATCCACCCTCGATGTTCATGACACTTTATCCGTTCTTTGATTGACTCCAAACAAAGAAATCGATAGCGTGGATCAGAATTTACGACAATCTATTCAATTGAATCGGGTATGCAGCCTTTACATATTCGATACAAAAAGTTCATGCAAAATGGGTTAAAGCATCTTGTTCTGTTGAACAAAGTTGAGCATTTTAGTACGGCTTTTTAGTTTTGATCTCAACACATCCCTCTCCAAACGAATTCGCACCATCGACAATATGCGTTTACTGACAGGAATAAAAAATCGGACTATAATAATTGTTTACTTATATGTATGTGTGAACTTGTATCAGCAAAAAAAAAATGCTTTGGTTCTCGGTTTCTTATTCTTATTTTTAAAAATGTTCTCAAATGACTTCCGTTAGTGCCCGGGGGGGGGGTCCATGGGACCCCCTAATTAACTCATTAACGGCCTGGCCGATTTTATTTTTTTTGGGTATGAAAAGATGCGCATTATAAAGTCAGACAATTACAACAAAATTTGGCGCAAAAATCCCACGCGTAAAGCGGCCAGCGCGAAAACAAATTTTGGGGGTCCATAGGACCCCCCCCCCTGGTCACTTAAGTGTTAAAATACAAAACATTGTGTTTATACAGTATCAGCACAGTTTACTATAAAACGGTAAAATGTAAAATGACGGGGAACTTTTCATGCCAAATTAAAGCTCTCACGTCGAGTAACAGTTTGCTAATTTTGAAAGGTTAAATTACTTAAAACTGTCATATTACATGTCGAGTTTTCCTCATGTTGAGAAAAAATCATGTCGAGATTTTAAAACTCGGCATGATTTTTTTTCTGGACATGAGGAAAACTGGACATGATTTATGTCAAACTCACCATATAGAGAGCAAAACTCGATGTATAGAGGGCAAACTGGACAGATAGCGCTGTAAACTCGACATATAACGCTGCACACTCGACATATGGCGAGGAAAACTCGATACACAGCGCGTGAAACTCGACATGCGCGGGAAAACTCGCCATGATTTGATACGTGGAGCGTGCCATATGCCATACATAGCATATTGTGGTTACTAAGTTTCTTCTTCTTTCTGGCAAACGCTCCTTTTCCGAGGGAGGCAATGGTGTAAGGCTGGTACTTTCGAACTCAGGGGAAATCAGTGACAGCTAGTGCACATGCAAAACATAGTGGTCTTTGGGTGAGAGCCAAATTGACCATAAATAGGGTTTTTGTGGGTGACAAATTTGCTATATTTTCTGAACAATGGGGTCCTTGAGTGAAAATAGGAGTGCCCCCGGGCCGACTCCTTAATTAACAAGTTTATTATAGATAAATCTTTGATTATTGATACCTAATCGATATTTTGTTATGATTTGAAGTTAACACACAATTAAAATAAATACTTTGTTTTAAAAGGTGTAATCAAGTTACAGTGCATTGTCTAGTTATTCAGGAGTTTGAATCCGTAGTTTAGAGGTGGTTTTGGCCTTGGTCAAGGTGACCGTAACAATCGCATACCAAATTTCTTGGCATAATACTCGACGATTCTCTGACTTGGAACGACCACAATACTTATATTACGAGCTATTACGAATATAGTTTCTAAATACTCAGGAATTCTTTTTAGACTTAAACATACACTGCCATCTCCTACATTGTTTTCCCTTTACTCTAGTCTTGTATCACCCCACATTTAATATTGTAACTTAGTTTGGGCAGATAATAATAACTGTAATTTACAATCAATTCATATTAAACAAAAGAAAATAGTTCGTCTGTGCACCAACTCTCACTATCTTGCCCATTCATCACCTTTATTTGCCCAATTAAAAACTCTCACTGTTTACGACATTCATAAGCATCAGAAGGCACTCTTTATGTATAAGTGTAATAATAATTTGTTACCTAATATGTTTTTTAATTATTTTGTAAAGTCAAATGTTACTCATTCATAGGGGACCAGGTCTTTTCATTTGTATAGACCTCATAATTTTGTTACCGACCTCGCAAGGCATACAATTAGAAGACAGGGTCCGTTAGAATGGAATGAAATTTGATGCTGAGATCCATAACTGTACTTCTCCTAAGAGTTTAAAATACTAAGTTTAAGGCATATCTTTTATCACGCTACCATTAAATGTCCCCTCACTTAAGCCACCAGATCACTGACTATTGCTGATAAGACATCACTTTGTATTTTCATTGTATTTCTCTTAATTATGTATTTAGTTTATTAATTTTGGGGTTAAATATGGTTTTATCGGATGTCTGCTTCACATGTGACATGACCTTCAGCAATCTTCATCGATCTTGTAACCTGAATGCCTGTACTGGCTCAATTATCATTTATGTATATAGTAATATCCTATCTGTATGTAAATTAGTCTACTAGCAGTTATGTTAATAGTAACTTGTTTGTTATTATCATTGTTGTTTATTCCCTTACTCTTTTGTAATTATCTAGTATATTTATTTAAACTTATCTCTAAATTGACTTTGCCAACATACTGTCTGTTTCACATGTCTTGTCTGTCTAAACCCACTGCTTGCACTCATTTCCTTTTGTCTTTTTTCGTTGTCCTTACTATTCGCACTGATTATTAAGTAATGTTCTATGAGTGGCCAAAATTCGAGGCCCTGGGGCTCTGATTTGGTCAGCCTATCATTGATCAATTTATGTACTGTTTGTCACGTTTATGTGAATCTGAACTGAACTGAAATTAAATATTGATTACAAGCAATAGTGTAATTTGCCATTCGTTCTTTCAGTGCACTCTTGCTGGATACAAGCTCCTCATTTTTTGTAAAATAGGTCCTTTGGTCTTGAATTGTTGGGGTGGGGTCCCTATTGACTCTGTGAATTTTTGAGGGACGTTAGGTCAAGCAGATTAATCGGACATTGTAACAAAGCACAATAAATTATGGTGCTTTTGTTTAAAACTATTGTCGGCTGACACCAATTCTTGCGTTGTTTTGTTGGGGGCGGGTGCGGGGGGGGGGGTGGGCGGGGGTGCGGGGGGGGGTGGGACACGTTCTGCACAGTCATCCGTAAGAGTGACATTCTCTAGTATAATTTTACCGTGAAAATTCACTCTGTTGCATTTATTGAGTTGGACCATTGCAAATTACGTAATGCTGAATGGTCCTTTGATCACCTAGTTAAAACCAGAGTAACACCGATATTGAAAACCATTTAGGGTCAAATTCATAGCATCGTGACATGAATTATATTGTGGGGCATCATTGGCATGATTCAGTGAGACCTGCATGATTGTGGCATGCCTGACGTTTATGATCACGGTATACATGCCCGTTAACATGCATGATTGTGCGTTTTCGTACAATGTTAAACCTAGCCGGTGGCCGTGAGCCTGGCGCAGACTACCGTAGGTAGATGATCATACGTAATAACATTTAATGCTTATCCACACTGTGTCTGTAAATGCTATGAATGTGACTCCACTACCATAACTCACCCGTGAGATTTCTATGATTCTTCACTAATTTTTCAACTTCGTCAACCGTTTGCTGACGGTCTCACTTAACTCGTCCGCCTTGTTGTTCGAAAATAATCACCGATTTGCGGCGTTTTCTGATTGGCTATTAGTTCCCTCCGAAAAAGAGTGAGCATTTTCTCACTCTTTTAGAGCTAAACCCCGGTCGATAAGAGTTCAGGAGTGGGCTTCACTCGAAGAAGAGTGGCATTTTTGAGCCACTCTGAAAGAGTGAGCTCTGTTACCGCGATGAAGGTGTCGGGTTGCATTTTCTCGCTCTTAGAGCTAAAAGGCCTCGATTAGAGTTATTTAAAATAACTCGAATTTCAGAGTATTACCAATTCACGAAAAAAAAAAAGAGGAGGGGAGATATCTTTCTTTTCGCCAGCTTATGTTCTGATTTTACGCAGTGCAATTTGTTAAAAGAATATGCTGAACTAAACATTTGAAGATTTTTCAGCTTGCCATTCAACGCACCAAAAACAAAGAAAAATGGACATGCCGGTCCTTATCCCACGCCCTCTATTATAACTTTTAAAAAAAAACAAACTTGGTTCACAGAACGCGAATTACACAATCGGGGGGGGGTGAAGAGTCGAGTGTAATTTCAGTCGCTTATAGCATTTTCATCACGTGGATCCGAGGGATGGTCTACTCATGTATCTCCCGGTACTCCAGTTTCCTCCATCGGACATTTTTTCAATTGTCTAGGAAACTAGATTTCACGTGAATATGACCCTGGTTGTCTGCGAGGCGTATGTTCCTGCGCAACCTCGACCGCGGGGGTCAAAGATCACCGCTAGGAGGACAACATATTCGACACCTCTGAAGTGGCTTTTAATTTTACTTCTACAGCGTAGCAGTGTAGCAATCGGCTCCTAACTGTACTTTGAGAATCTCTATTTCGAAGATAAGGTCAATGATGCCAGGTATTCCCCTAATGATAAAACGCTTTCAATGCCTGTGGCTCGAATTGATTTGCAAAAAAAAAAACAAAAATGCCTATGACATGTAGTCCTTGGTTTTTTAACAATGACATTGTTCCACCGGTATTTAGTCCAAAAGTGCGAGTCTGTCGACTCTCTTCTCTCTCTCTCTCTCCTTCTATATTTCACTGAGGACCCCACCCGGCACTGACGGAATTCGGTTTAAATATTGTTTTTTTTAATCTTTGGCCTATTATTATTATAATGTCACACATATATACATGTAGGTAAATGATTTGTAATAATTAACCATTTTATGTACTTCAGGCCAAACCATGAAACGTTAAGGGTGCAATTCGCACAGAAGTCGATCGTTTCAACCGCAAAATGCACCGTTGGGGGCTGCGACCATCTCCAGCCTGCCTATGTGGCTCATACGTGGAATATTGCCACCAGCTGGGAGTTCTGACATGGGTGTGATAGTGAATTGGTCTGGTCTTGGAGTGTCTAGCCAGGAAATTGCTTCAATTCGTCCCATGGAAGATGGGAATGGGGGAGCTGGAAAGTTTAGCAGCGTGCAAACAGAAGGGTTGGACGAGGGAGCACAGTCTTCTGACTGCCGAGCTGGTGCGATTCTTCGAGTGTTATCATCCAGCAAGTCGTCGCTGGGCGGGAAAAACCTCATATGTAACTCCAGAGGTCAAATGAAAAACCTCATATGTAAAAAGTGGGCACCAGTGCTAAAACCTCATATGTGCATTTTGGTCACATCGGGTTCTACCTTGAATTTCATGACAAATATGATAGTAAACCATATGGCACTTTATTTCAGAATCCGGAGCAAACAATTACCTAAATATATTTAGAAAGGAAAATCTTTCTAGTTTATGGCATTACAGCAAATTGTCCCGTTTTTGGTGTCTCTCGAAAATGTTACATATGAGGTTTTGTCATGTGACCGTTTTTACTACATGTGAGGTTTTGCTTTTAAAGGTCAAATGCACATATGAGGTTTTTTCCCGCCCAGTGACGAAGTGCTTGTTGTCCCAACAGAGCCTTATTCACCAGTTTATGTGTGCGATGTTCTGTTCAAAGCACTGCGGGTGCAATGCCTGAGAGCACTGATTGAAACTCAGATGGAGTGGGATGAAGGCAACCAGTAATGGTTCTCATGGTCTCATTGAGTACTTTGTCCAGCTTCTTTGTGTGAAAGCTATTGCACCATTCTGGGGCGGCATATTCAGCAGCACTGTAGACCAGAGCCAGGGCGGTGGTGCGTAGATTGAATGGGCTAGCACCCATGAAAATCCAGCAAGGTGGCACAGGAGGTTATTCCTCTAAAATACATTTGCACAGATATGCTGCAAGTAGGGCCATATTTCCGTGCTGGACAAGGGGGTTCCATGCCCCCCTACGGACAATATTTTCCCAACAGTATTTTGCACGAAATCCACACCACATGTGCAGGACAATAAGACAATAACAATTAAAGCAATAATACCACATTTTTGAAGACGGCCCCCATTTTTTTAAATAAACAACTTTGAGATTTTTACACGGTTGCATTGGTACCTGGCTAGTAAACGATACCTGTGAATGATAAGCTCGGAAATGTGTATGTGTTGCAAACGAATGAATTTTTTGTAATTAGAATAATTAATATCGGAGATCTCCGATAAAAATTAAACGGCTGTTGGAAGCGGTCTTCCAATATGAAATAGCCGGGAAACAGCGTCATGTACGTGTCTACGCTCATCAATTAGTTGTTTTATTGGTTATGCCAAGTCAAGTTAGATGTCATTTTCTTGAGGGGGCACCATTTCATCATGGACGGACATAAACTTAGCATTTCTAGCTCTGCTGTTAAGTACAATCTGGGATCCCAATTTTAATTTTAATTACAAAATCGCTTATTTTATGATAATACGCATTTTTAGCATTCTCGTTCGTTTCCTAGGCAATTACCAACATAAAAAATGTGCAAAAATATCAAATTTTGAAAATTGGGGCGCTCTTCAAAATGTGCTGTTATTGCACTAAGCAATAAAATTAGAATTCCGCCAAGAAATCTCAAAAAAAAAATTAGAAGCAAACACAAATTAACACGGCCTCGTTTCTACAAAATGTGTGGAATGGAAAAGCTGTTAATAATATCTTAAATCTTTGAACACAAATGATTGTAATCTTTTAATGGTCATATTTTTGGTAGGTGGCATTGTTTACCGTGCAAAAATAATGCGGCGGTCAAAAGTGGTGAGGGAGGAGGACGGGAATCGAATATTTTTTTAAAGGGCCTAAATACGAGTCGGAAAAAAGTTCATCATTAGTCGTAAAACTGGCAAAATGCAGTTTGCGGGTTCAAAGGAACGCCCGCTTTTCAGTCCACATAAGTGTGAACTACGGTATAGTTCACATTCACGTTTCAAGTACTGCGATGCATTTCTTATGTATTCTTTGTTTCTCCGCCCTGATGTATTTAACGAAAACAGTTGTGAAAAAACATACACTAAACATTTTGACGGTACCATTTACTGTTTTGATTGTTTTGATTAAAAATAAAAGTCTAATCCAATCTTTTATTATATAGTAAAATGAATAACAATCGTCATTTCTTGACGGGGTTTTAAGCCTAGCCCCTTATAGGTCCTTGCTACAATAATTCCCAATACAACAGTGCCAAAACCGGACTTTATGTTTATATTTTGAAGAAATCACAGAAAGTGGCTTTATATGCACGGAAGATTCGTGTGTATGGCAAGCTAAAAGAGTTTTTATTTTTTTTAAAGCAATGCGTTGGTAAGGTAGCCAATATAATTATACCTTTAAGGTTTCACACCAGTAAATGCATGTCCTATTCTTTCCTGTACAAAATGGGCGAGATGAAAACGTCATTTTCTCCTCATTGGAACATCTCAGATCTTAAAGCTAATATTCTGCTTGAAGATCAAAAAAAAAAAAAAGAAAAAAAGGAAGCAAACACAAATTAACACGGCCTCGTTTCTACAAAATGTGTGGAATGGAAAAGCTGTTAATAATATCTTAAATCTTTGAACACAAATGATTGTTATTTTAATGGGTCATATTTTTGGTAGGTGGCATTGTTTACCGTGCAAAAATAATGCGGCGGTCAAAAGTGGTGAGGGAGGAGGACGGGAATCGAATATATTTTTTAAAGGGCCTAAATACGAGTCGGAAAAAAAGTTCATCATTAGTCGTAAAACTGGCAAAATGCAGTTTGCGGGTTCAAAGGAACGCCCGCTTTTCAGTCCACATAAGTGTGAACTACGGTATAGTTCACATTCACGTTTCAAGTACTGCGATGCATTTCTTATGTATTCTTTGTTTCTCCGCCCTGATGTATTTAACGAAAACAGTTGTGAAAAAAAACATTACATAAAATTTGACGGTCATTTATGTTGTGATTATTTGATTAAAAATAAAAGTCTAATCCAATCTTTTATTATATAGTAAAATGAATAACAATCGTCATTTCTTGACGGGGTTTTAAGCCTAGCCCCTTATAGGTCCTTGCTACAATAATTCCCAATACAACAGTGCCAAAACCGGACTTTATGTTTATATTTTGAAGAAATCACAGAAAGTGGCTTTATATGCACGGAAGATTCGTGTGTATGGCAAGCTAAAAGAGTTTTTATTTTTTTAAAGCAATGCGTTGGTAAGGTAGCCAATATAATTATACCTTTAAGGTTTCACACCAGTAAATGCATGTCCTATTCTTTCCTGTACAAAATGGGCGAGATGAAAACGTCATTTTCTCCTCATTGGAACATCTCAGATCTTAAAGCTAATATTTGCTTGAAGATCAGCATATTTCCTACCTGATCAGTCATGTTTTTAGGGTACTTATCCCCAAATTGTTCGAGCTACTGGACCGTGAAGACTAGCATGCACTGTGCACCCTGGAGGTCAGAGCACTTTTTCAGTCAGGTGTTCACTGTAAGAATACGGTTAAATACGTCTGTCAGATCAAAATAAAAGTATCAATGCTGCCATTTTTTGATATTCCTACAGATTTTATACCTAATATTGATAGCAACCATGATTTGCAACCCAGATCTCGCCTTTTCTCTCAGTTTTTAGGGTACACTTAGTCGACGGTCACCAAAAACAAAAACACCTCATTCGCAGTGGGGGCTGGACTTACCTGTTCTCCTGTTATTTACTGGTGTGAAATCTTAAGCAACGGGTTGCTTTCACAAACCAACACGTTGTGATCATTACCTTATGACCCTTCGGGCTTTCTGGAAGCAACGCGTTGCTTCTCTTCGCTTTTCTGATTGGTTGGAAAAGCAACGTGTTGCCGGCTAAACTAAGGTAGCAAATAGATATAGAGCTTTTAATAACGCGTTCAGACCAATACGTTATGACCCATTTGGCTTGCTTGCTGAAAGCAATGCGTTGTGACCAATACGTTTATGGTACGCTAAAAGGGTCATAACGTATTGCGACAACGCGTTGTTATTGAAAGCAACGCGTTGCTATGGAAGCCAATAGAAATAGACCTTTAAGCAACGCTTTGCTTTCAATAGCACCGTGTTGTGACCAATACGTTATGACCCTATTGGCTTGCTTGCTGAAAGCAACACGTTGCATTTTGAAGGTTTATTTCTATTGGCAGGCTTAGCGACGCGTTGCTTTTAGCAAGCAAGCCAAGTGAGTCATAACGTATATGGCAAGCTAAAAGGTCATAACGTATTGGTCACAACGCGTTGCTTTCTTAGCAGCAAGTTGCTTTCATAAAACAACGCGTTGCTTAGCTAACCAATCAGAAAAGTGAAAAGCAATGCGTTTGCTTTCAGACAATATACAACACGTTGCATTGCTTTCATTAGCAACACGTTGCTTTTTCACCTTCTTGATTGGATAGCTTAGCAACGTGTTGCTATTTCACTTTTCTGATTAGCTTTTATTAGCAACGCGTTGCCTTTTTTACTTTTCTGATTGATGGTTAAGCAACGCGTTATTTTCTGAAAGCAACTAGTTGTTAAGGTTAAGAAAGCAACCCGTTGTGACCAGTATGTTATGACCCTTTAGCTTGCCATAACCGACCATTGTATTGGCAGACTAAATGATCAGTGATAATATTTGCCCGGGGGGGGGGGGTACTCCCTAAAAATAGGTGACGGGGATGTGCGGCACTATTGACACCCTTTTTAAACCTGCTGTCAATGAAAGACCCCCTTTTTTAAACCTGCTGTCAATGAAAGACCCCCTTTTTTAACCTGCTGTCAATGAAAGACCCCCTTTTCCTTACTCGCAGTTGATGCCTCCCATTTTTAATCAAATGTCACTGAATGACCCCCTCATTTCTATTTCATGCTCTCACAGAAAGCGTTGTAACAGAAATGTTATAACAATATCAACTGGGTTTGAATGGTTAGAATTTGCCCCAGAATGACCCCTTTTTTCACAAATTTTGAGAGGCTCAGTGATTGACCCCGAGAATGACCCCTTTTTTCACAAAATGTGAAAGGCTCAGTGATTGACCCACAGTTTTGCAGTCCTCCTCACCAAATGACCCCTTTTTTTCCTTTAAGTTCCTCAACGAATGCCCCCTACTTTGAAAGCCCAATCCGCACATTCCCGTCACTTTCATATATGAGTGCCCCCCGGGAATATTTGTATTACGCGGGCTCTGGATGTCGAATTTTTCCCACAAGGCATCGGAGAAACATCGCCTCTCCAAAGCAATCGTTGGCAGCGCAACGTATTGCGATATGCGAGAAAATCAGACATGTCGGGTAGCGTCTACTTATAAGCACCATAGCGACTTTATGACTAAACTAAAGACTAATGACTAAACAAAGACATTATTAATTACTGAAATAAAATTTGAAAGATATTGATATAATTGTTTTTCTCGTACATTGAGCACTAATAAAATTAAACTAACGGTTGTTTTAAATTTGAGGTGCTTTTCATGTTAGCACCTTAATTTTTTATGGTTGTTCATTAGATATCCTCGAGAAAAGGTTACTTGCAAAATTTCAGTTGCTTATGCATGCCAGTGCGTTTTGATGTTCCAGAACAGTCGACTGCAGATCCGTCGGAACACATTTTTCAATGGGAAAAGAATTGCACTGCGTGGATGATGTTACCACGAGATTGGGCTTTATTCCGGATTAGATAATGATTTTGACGAATCTGCACTCGACTTGTAACATCACGATCAGATCTCTAATCAAGAGCTATCAAGCAAAGCAAAGCCCTTTTCTGATAAAGCAAAGCAAAACCCGCGAAAGCCGCGAATCGAGAAATTCTAATTATGTCTCAAAAATATCAAAATCATCAAAATGAAATAGTCCGATCAACTCAGATAAAACTGTGTGATAGTTATTTGAGACGTTGCGATATTATCGAATACGCATCGGAATTTAGCACTGGAAATACAAAAATAATTCACACGGACTGGAAACAGACTCTTATCAACATTCTTCGATATATCGACAAACAATAGTAGTTCAAAGGAGGAAAGTTTCTATATTTAACTGAATGAGTTTAAATATAGCGCTTATCTAACCTATACAAACAAGGACACATATCTCATGGAATATCCGTGGCTTTGCCCCATTTAGTTGACTACGGAAATCTTGTTTGGAATTTACATAAACAGTTCAACAGATGAACTTTCTCTAGAACTGCAACAGTTGTTTAAAATGTTGAACTTTGAATTGTGTTTTATTCGTGTCACTTAATTATTGTCGAGGGTTATGGTTTCATTTGGAGGGATCGGTTGATGCCGAAATTTGTTGTAAAAAAGTAATAAACAAAACAAAATAAAATAAGCTGGTGTGTGTGTGTCTCTATAATAGCAAAGACACAACGCATGTAAGATACCTTGAATACTTCTGTAGAAACGGTTGACAATAGACCGTATTCAATAGCCAGCCATGTTGGTGGACATGATAAACGCATTCCAGTACTACAATACATTCACCTGTCAACGATTCCTGTGCAATCGCTAAACATGGATCGATTGACAGCATAATGTATTGTAGTCCTGGAATGTATGCATCTTGTCCACCAACATGTCTGGTGGCAGACATTATATTGAATACGGTCTATTACCTGAGGTCTCCTCGGTTCCAGTGTATGGGTTTGTGCAAGAAGTTTCCATAGCTTGAAGTTGAAGATACTTACCTCAGTTTTAAACCTGAGATGTCGATCCCCCTTGACCTGCTTTAACATCAAGCTGAAGAATATAGCGCAGACTATGGGAGCAAGGACACAACCTTGTTTGACCCCCTGAGGGGTACTCAGCACAAATGACCACGCATACGGTGACGTACCACAAACATCGGTCTCATTTTGAGCCCTCTGGTATATTAATGACCCCTTTTTTCATGCCAATTGTGGTAAAGCAATCGGTCGTTTTTTCAAAATTTTCTCGAATTTGTTGGAATTGTCTCAATCGGAAACCAAATTTTTCAAAAAATTGTTGGGAAATTAGTACCTATTTCCTCAATCTGAAGCATTTTTTTCTTCCAAACTTGCTTAATAACTTAAGTGCATAATAAAAGTCTTCTGCACTCCCGATGGTGCATAAGAGGGGGTGGACCCCCTTCTGAAAACCAATTTGCCGTTCGAATTTTTTACCAAAACTCTGGTCATTGATGGGGTACATCAACACGACCACAAAACAGGAAAAAAAGTAATAAAATCGGTTGTACCGATTCAAAAAAAAAAAACAAACAAAAAAAAACGATTCTTACAAGGCGCACCAATTTCTCAAGCAGAAAAAAAAACACACTTTCCCAAAGGACTTTCCCCGTAAAATTCGTCTCATAATAGGAGGCCATCAATGCATTTCCAATGCTGAAATAAACATTTAAAAAGGTTACTCCAGTACGATTTAACATGTTTAAGTGGCAAAACAAGTTTTGAATAGTGCCACCATAATGCTTATTTAGGCTAATTAGCATAAAAACCTTCAATGCCGATTTGATTTTTTCCACCAAAATATGCGCAACTGATATTTTGGGCAAAAATAGTTTAGCGTAAAAATGGCGCTCGAAAAATGAAATTCTGGGTCCACATGGACCCACTCCCTTATGTTTAATTTGAAGAGGGCCCTCAATTTTTCTATAATTGGAATATCAAAAAATGCGGAGCGGAGTGATTTTAGTGGTGTGCTCTCTTAGAACATACATATTTTTTAGCTTCTTTATTTTCATAAACATTGATTCATTCTAAGAAAATTGTCACTTATTATTAAGATATAGTCATCCCTTTTGAACGTGGGAATTCACAGCAGAAAATGCCTGAAATGTGCTCTTTTTGGCAAATTGCAGCTATGTGGTCTGCCCAATGCCAGTAGTGGACATTGTGTTAAGAGTTTTGTGAAAATAATGGCATCAAAGAGCAAGTAATTTGAAAACAGTTAAGTGAAACAAAGCATCGGATGCAAACCACAAACTCTAGGAAGCGATTTTTTGGTGTATAAGCTTCGCCCCCTTCCTTTAATTAATAGCATATAAAAACCCGAAAATGACGGATGTGCGGCGGCGCCCGAATGCATCCGATAGTCCATTTCTCTACCACTCTCCTTCTCGCGGTTGGGGATAATTGTTGGCGATAAGGTTAGGGTTAGATTTAGAATAAGAAGTTAGAATTGGTGATAAGAGTTAGGGTTAGGATTAAGGTTAGGGTTAGGGATAAAGCTATAGGGTTACGATAGGGTTAGGGTTAGCGATCGGTTAGGGTTAGATGTTTGAGTTAGGGTTAGGGTTGGGTTAAGGTTAGATTTTGGACCTAGGGTTCGAGTTAGGGTTACGGTTCCTCTGCATAAAAATCCCAATTTATGAAGTGCATGCACATTCCCATTCAGCGCTTTAGAAGGGTGCACACCACCAAATAACGCTCCCATTGAAATACACGCTAAAACGACTTGAAATAAGTTTAAATTTAAACCCAAGTGACATCATATTTTGATGTTTTGAAGATATTTCTATATCAAAAAAGATGACAATTTTTAAAAATCATGGTAATTTGATACCGATACAGGATAGAATTCGAGATACAGGCTTGTGAATAGCTGCACCACTTTTTCCACCCGACACGTAAAACCCATAGCCGCAACCGAGTACGGAGTACTTCCGAAGGCCTAATTTATTTGTAGATTCAAATTTATTTTCTAATATTCCAAGTATAGAACATTGTCTGCACTATTCAATCAACAATATCTACGCACCATGCCACACCAATTTGCTTACAATCGACGGTATGTTTTTACCGAAACTACCCACCATTACACAACATGCGGAGTGATTTAGGTGTGCTCGCTAATATAAGAGTTGTCTATAGCACCATAGGGGACTGCCAAATCGTGTACCACGCATTTTTCAATGGGAATGAATTTGGCCATGAAGACGAGGTTAGAACGAGTTGGGTTTACCTTCAGAGAGACACCTGCGATTTCCAATGTTGCGAACGAGGTTGAAATATTAAATATTTGAGATGTTTTCAGATACATACATTTGTGGCATACTGCTCGAAATATAAACAATAACAATCGCTGATTTTACCAATAATTATGAAAAGGATTTCAATGTTACTACTTTTTGACAACATATTAATGACTTAATACGTGTTGATTTGAACAAGGCTTTGTGGCCAGGTTGGTGGCGCTAAGCCTCAACATTGTCTAAGGGCTCAGACGATGGCGGCCAAGACTCTTTCAATATAGCAACTCATCAAAACGAACCAAACATCACTTGGACTTTGACATATGTACTCTGCAGCTCCTCGACAGTAGAGGTCAAACGCAGAGGTCAGTGAGTGCGCTAGACGTTAATTAGATGCTGGAGGGTTGGTTTCTTAGATACTTGGTTGTTTCTTCTTTAAATGCTTCAGTTGCAGTGATATTGACGAGGGTTTCAGGTAGACAGTTCCATTCGGGTTATTGTACATCAAGCCCGTGCGCGAGTTCACATGTCTTGCGCCCGTGCGCGAGTGGGTCTATGTCTTGTTCCGTATTGAAATGCGTGGTATATTGGTACACGATTTGGCACTCCTCAACGCTCCAATACAAAAGCTCTTTTGATGGGGCTTTTGGGATTTCAACTGGCAATCCCCTCCGTGACGCTCGGGGGACGGTAACAGATAAGATGCTTAGAAACACAAATGATTTATGGCGGGGAGGACATGCCATCCTAACTGCAACAGTGAATTCAAATTGCCATCAACATCCGGCGCGCCCGAGTGCTTGTCTATTATTAACGGTAGGAGGGCGCTCTTACGCGTACGGACGGAGACTCGACTGCGACTCGACTAAAGACTATATCTGGTCACGAATATTTAAATCTAAATGGCCGTTATTGGAAATTACACTATTTTTCAGTGACCCGACAGATTTTGATATCAATAATTTATTCCAAAATTATCATGGTATTACTAAGATTTATTGAACATGTTGAAGGAAGGTTCACGAGGTGATTCTGTAATGTCACTGGAACCGAGGCTGCCGAAGAAATGCACTCCAGAATTCCATAAATTAACGTTTGAAAATTTACCCCAATCGAGCAGGTTGTGTAATGCCCCACCCTTTTATGGCGGGGTGAGGGGGAGGGGAGGACAAATCGGCATCAACATCCGGCGTAAGCTGAGTCCTAGTCTTTATCAAACTGCGTGTTTCTACTGAGCAGTGATTTGCGGTAAATACCGAAAATACCGCTCATGCCGGGTGACGGCCTTCAGTAGAAACATGACGGGTCACGAAATTTTCGTCAACGTCTTCCGCATTTGCCGCTCACCGTCATCCTCCTATTAATATGGATGACGTCTAAAAAAACCGGACCACGACAGCAGTAGAAACATGCAGAGCACGAATTTGCCGCAAACACCTGACAGCTGATGAGGTCACGGTTGCTCCCGCGGAAGAAGTGAAATGACTATCTGCATGCTCAATAAACAACAGGTTTCAACAGTTTGCATTTTAACACTTAAGTGCCCAAGGGGGGGGGGGGGTCCATAGTACCCAACATTTGATTTTTTGCGATTTCTCGGTTACGCAATCAATTTTTTCAAGGAGTTTTTTTTGCTAATTGTCTGATTTATGAATAAGCTTCTCCTGATACAAAAAAAAAAAAATAAATCCGCACACGGCTTCATTAGAATAATTAGGTTGGGTCCCTAGGAACCCCCCTTGGGCACTAACGGAAGTAAAAAAATTACTAATTAAAAAATTAAAGTAATTAAATCTTGGGATTTATTTGCTTAGATATATACCTTAGGAGGTAATTAATTAATAATTAATAATACTTAAATCAAATAACCTTTTATATGCTGATAGCATCAATTTTAATTTTGTCATGCCGTGCTCTTAACTGTGTAAGTCTATGGGAAAAA